>RJWT010022557.1:0-17130 GCA_004365215.1 Cuniculus paca | reverse complement strand
TCTTGGAGACTGGTGACCATATAGTGGGGCTCCTTAAAACATGAGCTAAATTAAATCACTTTCCCTTTATGCTTTGTGTGTCAGGTATTATGTTCCAGTGTCAAGAAAATTTATTAATATTAAAAAATAACTTCCAAAAGTAGGGTTGTTGTGACTGTGTCTGGCCTAGTGGTCTAGAAGCCTTTGAAACAGGTTTGTGGAGGAGTCCAGAAAGGTTTTCAGATGTATTCTAAAACACTCTAAGTAAAGCCTGATTCATGATTCTCATCAGAGGCCAAAGGTCAAGATGCTGACAGAAATGCAGATAATAAATATAATATCCAGGGTGTTTCAGTGGGGAGCAGAGACTGCAATAGAAAATTTAGTGACCCAAAATTTACTGAATCCTGAAAAATCAATATTACAGAGCTTATAGAAATAAATCTTTACACCCAAAATAACAGAAAACTTCAAGTTAATCTAATGAAACATCCAAAGAAACTAGTAAAGGAAGAACAAATCAGTAGATGAAATAGAATATATGGAAATGATACAAATATCAGTTAATCACAAAATTGGTTGTTTGAAAAGATAAACCTTTATCTAGAATAAGAAAAAAATCCAAATAAATAAATCATCCATAAAAAGTTAATACTCTAACTGATATCACAGAAACAAGAAGAATTATTAAAAAGTACTTTTAAAAACTAGGTGCCAACAAATTTTTAAAAAATGGAAATTAACAAATTTTAAAATACATAGAACCAACCAAAATTGCAATCTGAATACGCACAAAAACTGAACAGGCCAATGAGCAAGAGTAATACTTAATATGCAATGAAATTTTTAAAAAATGAAGGCCTGTATAACAGTTGCTTTCCTGTTGTTGGGCCATAATAGCCAACAATCACAACTTGAAGAAAGTAAGCTTCTAAGAAAGCTACCCTGTTCAAGTCTCTAAATCTGTACAGAAATTTATTTGGCTCACAAATTTCCACTTCAACAGTCCAAATGTGGGTGACTCCAAGGCCAAAGCACATGGTGGAAGGGCTTGGTAGAGGGTAGCAATTCATCTCAAGTCAGTCAAGAAGCACAGAGAGAAAAGAGGGGCCAAGGATGACGAAAGACCTTTCCAGGTCATGCCCTCAGTGACCTGCCCCTTCTGACCTGACTCCACTTCTCAATGTGAGACTTGAAGGACATTTTAGATCTAAATCTTCATATTCGAGAACAAGTTGACCTCTCAGATAAACTTTATAAAACATACATAGAAAAGCTAGGGCAAATAATGTTCAAAGTACTACAAAATATTGAAAAGTAGGGGTGTCTTCCAAAAACACACTAAGATGCCAAATTTACACTTGTACCAACATGAGATAAGAATGTTACAGAAAAGTAAAACTGCAAGATAATATCTCTGATGAACACTGATGTAAAATTTCTAAATATAATACAAGGAAGCTGACTCCACGTGCGCAGCTAATAATTATACATTGTGATCAAGGAGAATTTATTTAAACTATATAAGGAAAGTTCAACAAACTCAAATCAGTCAATATAATTCATTATACCAACAGAAAGAAAGACAAAAATAACATCATCATACAATTGCTGCAGAAAAAGTACTCACTGAAATTCTCCATTTTTTTGAAAAATCCTAAAAAATTTGTGTAAGAAACAACATACCTCAACAGAATAAAGATTAACAATATAACAATCCAATAGTCAGCATAATACTAAATGGAGAAAAACTGGAAGCACTGACTGCAATGTATGTAACGAAAGGATTACCACCTTAACCATAGATATTTATGAATGGCCTGGAAGTCCTAGCCAAAGCAATGAGGCAAGAGAAAGAAGCAACAAATCATCCAAACAGGAAAGGAGGAAATCAATTTATTCTCATTTGTAGATGATATAATTTTGTATTTCCAGAAATATAAAGACCTTTACAATGAAAAAAATTAATGAATTCAGTAATACTGCAGAATATAAATTAACAAACATAAAAATTGTTTTGCACACCAGTAACAAACTTATTGAGAAATAAATCAAGAAAATAATTTCATTTACAATAGTCTAAAAAATTAAATACTTAGGATTAATTTTAACTTGAAAACGAAAACATCTCTGTAGTAAAAAATACAGAACATATGAGAGACTTTGAAAATGATACAAAAGGTGAAAAGAGACCCTAGATTTATGGGTTAAAAGAATTAGAATGTCATGCAACTCAGATATAATGCAATCCCAATCAAAATACAAAAAAGCTCCTCATAGAAATGGCAAAAATCCTAACACTTTTATGGAACATAAGGAGAGGGAAGATACTCAAACATAGCACAGTAAAATATGGTACCAAATACCAAAATAAGTGGTCTAATAGGATGAGGAATTAATAGTTACCTGATTGTAGAAATTCAGAAAATTTTAGTGACTTTATTGAGAGCAATTTTATCATGTAATACTATTAATATCACAAAATAATTGAAAGTATTTTGGAAGTAAGTTAACACAGTGGAAAAGAGAATGAAAGAGTATACTCCAACTGACTGGAACACAGTTGCTATTTTTATAGTGTGTGCATTCAAATGTAACACATATTTCTTGTAGAGCATTTTAATTAAAGTTTTAAAACAGAGAAGACATGGGAGACCAAGGTGGCGGAGCAGTATGCAGCAGAGAAAGAGCCTCTCAGAGAGTCACTGCCTGGACATTGGAATATAGCAATGTGAGGAAGACAAGAAGGAGGGAAGTGGGTCACCTTGAAACAGGAAGAATCTGAAGCACCAATTGGGTATGGAGAAAGTGAAGAGAGAAACATAAATGAAGAAGGAAGTAACTGGTGACGTCTTCTCCCTAAGATGTGACTCACTGCACAAGAGGAGCAGTTCAAACCTGCAGACACATGGTGATATGCTTTTGACCCCAGAGGCCTTCAGAGAGTGATGTGGCAGTGGAGGGGAGCAGTGGACATGAAGAACTGTACTCGCTGATAGTGATTGCAGAGGGCTCAATCCTCCCGCAGAAGAGAGCAGTTGGCATAGAGCCATCATTGAGATTGGCCAGCTGAGATCAGAATCAGAACTGCTGCTGTCTCCATCTAGTGGATCCAAGTTGGACTCAGACCCTCAGAATGTGCTTAGACAGCAAGTGGAATGCATCCAGTCTTAGCCAGAAAGTGCAGGCTTGCTGAGATTATCCACTACACCAAAAAGCTACTGCTGGCTTGCTGGAGTAGATTGGCATGGAAACCTGGAAGTGGACTTTTTTTTTTCCCTCTCTCTTGTCTGTGTTTTCTTGTGGTGCTACTGGGGTTGTTTCTGTTTTTTGCTTTTTGTTTTAATTTTTTTTCTCCTTCATTGTTTGATCTTATTTTTATGATTGGAATGTGGTTTCTAGTGTCTTTGTGGTTGTGGTTCTGTTCTATTCTTTTTAACTCTTCCTTGTCTTTCCCTCTAGTATTCTGCACCAGTTTCCCAAAGTTAGTGCAATCCCCTTTGTCCTCAAACCTTACTTCTAATCTCTTCCTCTTCTTCTACTTCTCAATTTTTTCCTTGACCCATTTTAAATATTTACCCCTGAGGGCAAGATTGACATATTAAGGACTTGTATACTGCATGTAATTTTCTGGTTTGTTCAGATTCTGTTATGTAACCAAAAATCTAGTTCATATGAATAAAAGTGGCTAACTAATGGTTTGCTCAGTTTGTCATTTTCTCCAACATGTATGATGTTATTGGTATCACTATAGCCAAAAGTGACATAATCGCTATAAGCAGTTGTTCCTCCTGGTATTCCATGACTAAGATTGACTAAGGGTCATGGAAAATACTGTGGTAGAATGCTGAAGAAGCAACAACTTCTCATCTCCAACAAAGTGAAGAGGTAGGATCTTTCAACAGACTCAAAATCCCAAAACCAGCTACACTTGGAAGACACCTCAGAGAAGTAATCATTAACTAAGGGTCCTTAATACTAGCAATAAAGCAACCAACCATAGGCAATTTACAAGCATCATTCCAGAAATTAAGCTAAGAAAAGAAAAGAAAAGATTTAAACAAGATGCAACCCAAGACATTCAGTTCCCCAAAGGCAAACCCAGGGGAAATGATGTAGAACAATCTGAAAAACCTCCAACCAGGTCTCTCTGAAGTGGTTACAGCAAAGCAATTGAATGAGGCTCTGGAAAATATCAAATCAGAAATAATTTCTCAAATAACTGCAGAGATGGTGTCTACAATAAAGATGATGCTTAGTGATGCTAAAGCAGATACAGACAAAAACAAGGATGAGTCTAAGAAAATTATGGAAGCCATGAATGCTCAGCACAGGAAAGAAATGGAATTCATAAGGCAGATTCAAGTAGGTATTCAGGAGAATAAAAATTCTACTGAAAGTATTCCCAGCAGATTACTCCATTGTGAGGACAGGATCTCAGATATAGAATGTAGGTTTTCAATTTAATGGATAGAAAGGGACCATGACAACTCAGTTCAGCAGCTGTTAGATGAGACAAAGGAGAATAATTTAAGATTATCGGAGTTTATGAAAAAGCAGGAGATAGCTCAAATTATATAAAAAAACTGTTCACAGATATCATGGCAGAAAACTGGTAGAGAAAAAAAATTGGCATACAGATAATTGAGGTATTTGGAACTCCAATTAACCATGATAAAAAACAATCTATAGTCAGGCATATAGTAGTCAAGATTCCAAAAATTCAACACAGGAATATAATCTAAAAACCCGGTAGAAAAAAGAAACAAACCACCTATAAAGGAAAACATCAGAATCATAGCTGACTGCTCAGCACAAACCTTCAAGCCAAGGAGAGCTTGGAGTGAAGTAATTCAAATTCTAAAGGAAAACAAACTTCAATCCAGATTGACATACCCCGCAAAACTATCTTTCAAAACTGATGGAGAAATAAGATACTTCCATGATAAAGAACATCTGAGGAAATTTATAACCACCATATTAGCACTCCAAAATGTTTTGAAGGACATTTTGAAAAGAGTTGAAAATTACTACAACTCTACTAACCCAAATGGAATGAACCCAGCAGGCAAAGCAAACAATTAAGCAGAGGGTAGGAAAAAAGGAGGAGTCAACAACAGGAAAATAACATGACAAGGATAAGTCAATACGCATCAGTTCTGCCATCAATGTTAATGATCTCCATTCACCAATCGAAAGACAGAGACTGGCAGAATGGATCAAGAAGCAAGATCCAACAATATGCTGCATACAAGAAACACGTTTAATTAAAAAAATTCACAGGCTGAAATTCAAGGGAAAGAAAACAATACTCCATGAGACACAAATCCAGAAAAAAGCAGGGGTAGCTGTTCTATTTGCAGGCAAAGTGAATTTCAAGCCAAGACTGATTAAGAGAAATAAGGAAGGCCACTGCATCATTGAGAAGGGAACAATTCAAGAGGAAGAGATAACAATTATAAATATATATGCAACAAATATATAACCAGTGCACCCAACTATATAAAAGAAATGATCTAAAAAATCAAATAAGCCCTAATACAATTGTGTTGGGGGATCTCAATAAGCCACTGTCACAAAAAGACAGATCAACTAGACCAGAAAAAATGGACTTAGTAGATGTCTGCAGAATATTCCACCCCACAACATCAGAATACACAATTCTTCTCAGAATATGCAATCATCAGAATACACAATTCTTTTCAGCTTCACATGGGGCATTCTCCAAAATAGCCACATACTAGATTGTAGAACAACCCTAAATAAATGCAAAGGAATTGAAATTATTCCATGTATATTATCAGACAATAGTGCAATGAAATTGTAAATCTATGGCAAAAGAAACCACAAGAACTTCATAAACATGCAGATTAAGTAGCACTGTCCTGAACAACCAATGGGTATGGAATTAAAGAAATTCAACAGTTTTTACAGTTGAATGATAACAAGAGTACAACATACCAGAACCTATGGAACAGAATGAAAGCAGTCCCAAGAAAGAAATTTATAGCAGTAAATACTCATATCAGGAAAACAGAACAAGTACATATAAGCAATTTAACGGTGAACCTCAAACTTCTAGAAAAAGATTAGGCTAAGCCAAAAGCTCATACAAGGGAGGAAATTACAAAGATCAGAGCAGAAATTATCACACTGGAGACTAAAATACAATACAAAGAATCAATGTATTGAAAAGTTAGTTCTTTGGAAGATTAAATAAAATTGACAAACCCTTATCCAACCTTATCAAAAAGGGAAGACTCAAATCCACCCAATTAGGAGTGAAAAGGGTTAAATGACAACAGACTGCAGAAATCCAGATCATTCATACAAACTTTGAAAACTTGTATTCTAAGAAGATGGAAAATGTAGAAGAAATGGGCAGATTCCTAAATACATATAAATTACCAAATTTGAATCAAGAAGATATAAAATTCCTAAATAAACCAAAATCAATCTATAAAATCAAAGACGTAATTAAAGACCAGTGCAAAGAAACAAAGAAAAGCCCAGACCCTGATGGATTCACTGCTGAATATTACAAGAAATTTAGAGATGACTTAATAGCACTACTTCTCAAACTCTTGAATGAAATTGAAGCTTCTTTAATGAAATTCATTCCTGAAAGCAAGCATTACCCTGATACCAAAACAAGAGAAGGACCCAACCAACAAAGAGAATTACAGACCAATTTCCCTAGTGAACATAGATGCAAAAATTCTCAATAAGATACTGGCACACAGAATCCAGCAAATCATCAAGGATATTATACACTTTGACTAAGTGAGATTCATTCCAAGGATGCAGGGATGGTTCAACACACATAAATCAATAAATGTAACACACCATTATTAACAGAGCCCAGGATGAAAATCATATAATAATCTCAATAGATGCAGAAAAAAGAAATTTGACAAAGCGCATCACCCATTCATGGTAAAAAAAAACTTACAAAAAATTGAAATAGATGGTTTTATCTCAATCTGGTAATAGCCATCCATGACCAACCAACAGCCAACATAATACTAAGTGTACAGAAACTGAAGACTTTCTCTCTAAAATCAGAAACAAGAAAACGATATCCACTGTCTCATTCAACATAGTCCTGGAAACTTTAGCCAGAGAAATTAGACAAGAGAAAGAACTAAAAGGAATACAATAGGAAAGGAAGAAGTTAAACTATCATTACTTGCAGATGACATGATACTCTACATAGAAGATCCCAAAAACTCCACCAAAAACTGGTAGATTTAATAAGCAAAGTCTGTAGCAGAGTATACAAAGACAACACTCAAAATCAATAGCCTTTCTACACAAATAACAAACTCAATGACAGAGAATTCAGGGAAACAACACCTTTCACAATAGCATCAGAAAAAAATGAAATACCTAGGAATAAATCTAATGAAGGATGTAAAAGACCTCTTCATTGAAAACTACAGTACTCTGAAGAAGGAGACTGAAAAGTATATCACAAAATGGAAAGACATCCTTTGCTCTTGGGCAGGAAGAACCAATATAGTGAAAATAACCATACTTCCAAAGCTGTTATACAGAATTAATGCACTTATGATCAAAATTTCAATAGCATATCTCACAGAATTAGAGAAAACAATCCTAAAATTCATCTGGAACCAGAAGAGACCTATAATAGTGAAGGCAATTCCGTGCTACAAAGGGAAGACAGGGGCATCACAATCCTTGGCTTGAAATTATATTATAAAGCTACTGTGATAAAAACAGCATGGTACTGGAAAAAAAATAACCGGACTCAAAGATCAATGGAACAGATTAGGAGATGCAGAAATACCTCTAGATATTCTAAGGCACCTTATCTTTGACAATAGTGCAAAACACATTCACTGTAAGAAAGATACACCAAATGGTGCTGGAATTCAGGCTCTGCACATACTGAAGTTAAAAATTGGACCCACAACCTTCACCATGCACTAAACTAAATACAAAATGGATCAAAGATCTAATTATTAAAACAGGAATATTAAATCTGTTGGAAGAGAGAATATGTAAAACTCTTGAAGACATTGGTGTAGGAAAAGACTTTATGAATTAAACATTCAATCTCAGAGGAGCCATCACAAAGAATTCATAACTGGCACCTCGTCTTATTAAAAAGCTTTTCCACAGCAAGAGAAACTATCAACAGAATGAAGAGACAACCCACTATGAGGGAAAAAATGTTTGCCTTTGTTTCTCAGAAAAAGAATTACTACTGAGAATATATAAAGAACTCGAAAAAACATACCCCCTAAATTTAAAGACTCAATTCAAAAATGGGCATCTGAGATGAATACACACTTCTCAGAAGAAGAAATACAAACCACAAATAAATATATGAAAAAATATTCAACATCACCAGTCATGAGAAATGAAAACAACACTGAGATTTCCTCACTCCAGAAAGAATGGCTATTATCAAGAAAACAATAAAAAATGCTGGAGGAACTATGAGGGGAGAGAAACTGTGGGGGAAAATGAACTGTTCTCCAGTGTCTGTGGAAGTCTAGACTGTGCAACCCCTCTGGAAACCAGTGTAGAGAATCCTCAAAAAACTAGGATTGGAGGTCCCATTTGAGCCAGCTATTCCCCTTTGGGTATCTTCCCAGATGAATTAAAAGCATAGTATCACAGAAATACATGTGCACCCAAGTTTGTAGCAGTACAATTTGTAATAGCTACACCTTGGAAACAACCTAAATGTCCATGAACTGAAGAACAGATGAAAAAGATGTGGTATTTTTGTACAATGGAGTACTACTCAGCCATAAAGAATACACTTGAGACTTTCATAGGTAAATGGCTACAACTAAAGACCATATCCATAAATAAAATAAATTAGACTTACATATGTAAACATTGTATTGTCTCCCTAGTGTGAGAAGCTGCAATATATATATATATATATATATATATATATATATATATATAGAAATAGTATACAGCTAAAATAGTTATACAGCTAATTTCTCTTAATTCATTGAAAAGAGGTTTGTGCTAATATTGTTTGGACAATTAAATTCAGATATCTTGTACTATGAGTACCTAATTTAAAGATAACAATATGCAATGCATTTACCATTATTGTCCTCTAATTATCTTGTTTGGAGAAATCTTGTTTTATGTTTTGCTCTTTGAAATAAAACTTTAAAATAGAAAAAAATAAAATGGAGAGGACAGGAAGAAAAAGAAAAGAGAAGTATGACAGAAACAGTGGAAAGGAAAATTGAGGTAGGTGAAAGAAAACAAGACAATGTTAGAGAAATAAATAGAGAATTGCAAAATATGTGTAGATTAGAATAGAAAAACCAAAGATCAAGAGAAGATGTATCAAAGAAAGCTTGAACTGAGATAAAGGGAAAGCTCAGAGGTTTGGATACCTATGTTTTCCTCAATCTGGGACTGCATTAAAATTGTCTACTAAAAGGATATTTTTCTGATTTTTTTTTCAAAATAGAGGGTATTTTTTCCACTTGGAATATGAGGCAGGAGGATCATAGTGACTTCAAGGCTAGCCTGAAATATAGCAAGATTCAGTCTCAAGCCACACCCCCCAACAAAGATATCATTATAAGCCACAAATAATGCCAGCATGAGCAAAAACAGCATGAAGATCATATGTGTATATGAATGTATGCATATTTTACACACATATGAAAATTGACATGTAAATCGTATAATCTGGACGTACTGTTATCCATTTCAATTTATACTGATCTACATGACTGTACCATAAAAGTGCCAAATCCAGAGATTGAGAAACCCAACCCTGCTGTCCCAGCAACCCATCAGGATGGTTAAAAAAATACATAAAAAATTACAGGGACAAAATTAAATGAAAGGAAGATAGTTTGATTCTAAAGAGGGAACAAGTAGATGGAGAAGAAACATAACTACCCTGATAAGAAAGATTCCTAGTGGGGACTCCAGAAAAATGGAAGAATCATTACTCCTTTGTTCCTGGCTACTTTTATTGGATGGAGACACACCCACACCCAGAACTACCTATAACTAGCTGTAACTTCCTATAATTGGCTTCTAAACTTCCTATAATTGGCTTCTGGACACCTTTGACTAATGTTGTTTTTCATCTTCTTTGTGTCTGTTTAATTGTCCTTGACCTATTATTTAGGGTCTTATTTTTGGAGTGCATTGCTGATTGGCAGGGGGGTGCCTTATTCACCATTAACTTAGTAAGGGGGTTTATGGATGTCTATTGTCTATAATTATGAAATTAATAGAGTGACTCCAGACTGGATAATAGAGTGACACTAGAGTGAATACATATGCATATGGTAGGTATGAGTATATTTTGCCTTAAATTTACTCACTGCCACCCCCTCCCCAGTTTCCTTCACCTATATTCTATTGGAGGGAGGGATGGTTTATCACTTGTGTACTTGGGTTTCTTTCTGTGTCCTGCCTGTCAGCTCTTTTTCTACTCTCTTGGCGCAAGTCCTAAGTCCATTTGGTGTCTTTTTCTATCCATTTTTTCTCTCTTTCTCTACCCCTGTCTGTAAATTACATCCCAGGGGAATTTGAGGCTTTATAGGTAAATGGATGCAACTTGAGACCATACTTATAAGTAAAATAAATCAGACCCGATGTGTAAACATTATATTGTCTCCCTAGTGTAAAAAACTGAAGAGTAAATGCTTAATAGATATTGTGAAAGTGAAAGGGGAAGAAACTGCTCCAAAGGAAAGAACAGCTGTGATGGGAAAAGGAGAAAAAAAGGGGAACAAAAAAAATATATATATATATGTATTAATTCTACTAATCTCTATTAGTTCATCAAAAAGAATGGTTCATTGATTATTTTTCATGCCTATATCTTGCAATCTGAGCAACTACTTTGAAGATAATACACAATGTATCAACCATTGTTAATGTTTATTTTGTTTTGAAATGCTGTATCATCATTTTTATTCTTTTTTCATTTAAAAAAAGATTAACCAGAAGACATAATGAAGCCCCTATTCTATTTATTTGTCTACAGACACCTAACCCTACAGAACTCTGTGACTTAGAATCTATGACAATCTAGTGTAAGTTATTAAATGGGATATGAATGAATCTGAAGTCTGTATACGAAGTAACATCTGATAGCAAACTTTGGTAAGACGGAGGAATAAAGGTATCAGTAGGATTGAAGATATAGTAACTAGAATTCTGAACAAAAATGTGAGTAATTCTTACAATGAAGGAATCAGTGGTATCACAAGAAAAAACATATGGAATTTCACTGTTAAAAAGATAGATGGCATCACTATTTGGCCTTTTGTCTAAGATCAAGTGTGATAGACAAATTGCAAAGGGAGACCTGCAGCTTGATCACACATTATATTTAGAGAATCTGAAGAGCAAGGAAATCCAACATTCAAAATTTTTTCCCAGCCCCAAACTGGATCGTACATGATTATATTATGTTTCAACAACTTGTACTTTGGTAATATCCGATTAAAGTCCCTCACATAAGCAATAAAGTTTGAATGTTAATTATTTTAGTTTTCTTTACACTCAAGGAAGATTACAATTTTCTTTTGATTCTGCCACTGTTTTCAAGGATCACCCATTAATTATTTAACTTCACTGTTCGTTTTCTGAATTAGGGAGGCCTTTTACATTGCCCAGAAACAAACCAAGACACCTGTAAAGGGAATTAATAGGTATCAGGGACAAAAAGAGGTAACATACCCCTTTCCTTTACTCAAATAACACTGACCTAAGGACATCTTTTACTCTTAGTCTCGACCTCAATGTTTTAGCACCTTTCTCATTTTTGAGTATGTTCAAAGCTTAGATGATACTTCTGTGATATGTGAGTTGAATCATTCCAAGATGTGAAACTCACCATTTCCCAAAACAAGTAGAATGAAAGGCCATTTTTTTGACCAGCAGTAACACCACGCTTTTTTTTCAAACAAATTTGCAGCCGCAGAAGAGTAAATGTGCTATGAGTCCAAATTACACAGTCTTATTATCTGTATAAACTTGCCGAACTCAAATCCTTTGGCACAATCTACAGTTTATTTCTCAGTACCTACATAAATAATGCAAGAACATAGACTATAAAATGTTTCACTTCTTTTCAGCTTTAATTTTTCTGGTACTTTATGAATAATATATTAAAACTTTATGAATAAAGAATGCAAATGTTTTAAGGACATAATAAAGTACATAAACTTATGTCATTAACATTACAAAACTATCACTGCAAAAATCTCTGAAAAATGCTGAAAGCATTCACATTTCTCCACAATGTTTTATTTTAGCTAAAAGACACAGTAATTAATATAAGACCTAAGCATTTCTCTTTAACATCTTCCTCAGTGAATCTATGACTTGTTTGTTTCTCAAGCTGTAGATAAACGGATTTAATGCAGAGTTTATGACACTGTAAAACAGAGAGAAGATCATATCCTGATCATCTGCTTGTGAAGATGCTGGATGCACATACATGAACAGAAGGGGGCAATAGTACAAAGACACAGACAAGAGATGGGCTCCACAGGTGGAGAAAGCTTTCTTTATGCCTTTGAAAGACTTCATTTTTAAGACAGTGAATAGTATAAGTGTGTAAGAGACAAGAACAATCAAAATCGTGAATACCTGAATTGAGCCAGAGAAAATAAAAACAAGTAGATAATTAAGAGCAGGGTCTGTACAAGAAATCTTAAACAACGGTATAACATCACAATAAAAATGATGTATGATGTGCGAATTACAAAAAGTTAATCTGAATAAAAAACTATCATGAATTAAGGCATGAAGAAAGCCACCTACTAATGATAAAACTAATAGCTGGACACACAGTCTATTCGTCATAATGACTGGGTAAAGCAAAGGTTTGCATATAGCTACATAGCGATCATAAGCCATTGCTGCCAAGAGAAAACATTCTGTGGTTGCACTAACAACAAAGGAGAAAGATTGTATTACGCATTCAGAGAAAGATATTATCTTATATTTGTCTAATAAGTTAGCCAACATTTTTGGTGTCACAGTGGATGATATCCAAGCATCTACAAAGGCCAAAGTCCCAAGGAAAAAGTACATGGGAATGTGAAGGTGTGGGTTCTTCCTAATGAGCATAATCAGACCCAGGTTCCCCACAATAGTGATGAGGTATATTGCCAGGAATGCCAGGAACAGGGGGATTCGCCACTGTGGTTGATATGGCAGTCCTGAGAAGGCAAACTCTGTCAGCAATGTTGTATTTTTCATTTCCATGCTCTCACTGGAATGAAATGAGAGAATGTTTTAAAATTTGTAATGTTTTGTAGGGAGAGTATGGGAAGAAATCATTTTTATGTGATACTAAAATGCACATTTCAGTACATACACTACTATTGTGGAAAAATAGTTTTGAGGAGTTAGAAAAGGCAGAAACTTCAGTGAACTCAGTTCAACAAATGTGCAAGTTGTAACAGATTTAGAGAAAATTAGAGACTTTTTAAAGTACTGAGGAATTTACTAGAAATGATGAAATATGACGTGAAATGCTGTGTCCTAGACATATTCAGAGTCTAGAGCTAAGGTATTAGAATGGCCATTAATTTAAAATGGATTGAATGTCACTGGAAGGAGTTTGAATTCCATTTCTCAAGTAGCAAACTAATAATAAAAATTTTTAAGATATGGAATGATATGAGAAAATATTCTTCAAATTAATTATTTCCTAAAATATAAGATGCCTGTAGGGAGGGAATTTTAAAGTCTAGTGTTCAGTAAGCTGTTGTTATTTCTCAGCACTACTAAAATCATATTATACATCTCCATGTTCTAGGGGAGTTTATGGTATGAAACAAAGATTATGAGGCCTGCAGAAATTGAGTCACTAATTCAAGAAGGGGTTAAGAATGTATACTTCTAGAATGCTCTGAGTATGTAACATGCATAAGTGTGGTGCATACCCCATATGTGTTGCAACATTCTCAAAAATTAGGAGAATGAAGGATCACTAAGACTTGCTCTTAAGAGGTATTAAAGGTCAGTCAGTGAAGCAGACCAATGTTCCTTGGTGACTGCACTGTGGTCAACAAGAATGCAGCTGAGAACTTCAGTTTATTGTTAAGTTTGTAGAGGGAACATTGCTTCAAGCATGTCAAATGTAATTAAATGTGTTGATCTACTAGATGCTAACAGAATAAAACGGGTGTCTTTGGAGTACTTGGAGGCAGCTTTATCAATAACCTGTCCATCAGTAAAGGTATACAAAGAAGAGAGATTAGAGAAGAAATAATATGAAGAAAGTTATATTAAAGAGATTATGACATGATCACATATCACTTATTAGCCACATCAGAACCCCTTTCTAACACATGAATCTTTTGGTTGGCAGGGGATACCATACATTTGAGAAGTCAAAATGGGTAGAAACTCTCTTTCCCATGTGCTTCTCACTTACAGGGCAATTAATCTAGATTTTACCATACAAAACAGCATATACAGGATTTTTAATATGGAGAGAGGTAAAGAAAGGTACAGAGACAAAAAGCAAGAGACAACAAACACAATGATATCAAGACTCCAGCATATACAGCTTGTGTTTACAGCAATACCATTGTTGATGTTAATTGAGCCATCTGCTGGCATTCTTTTTGAAGATACTGTTGGGTCATAAATTGGCTGTTCACTTGCTGCCTAGCTTTCTGATTTTCCTGCCCATCTTTCAACTGATTCCTCTATCCTCTCTAACATATTTTTGGTAAGTAAATTTCCATTTAAGAAACTCATTTCTTATTGGAACCCAAGCTTTGTGTTTAACAAAAGAGAAGCAAAATACATGCCATAAAAATAATGAAAAGAGAAATCTTAAAAATCAGGAGAAAATGAACCTTTCTGGGCTTGGGCCTAATTTGAGTCTACATGGCCAAATGCAAAAAGAATGTTGGCGTTGTCAGTAAATATGGGACCCACTATGTTGCCTCATTCCAGAAAATGGTGAAGAAAATTGAAATCAGCCAGCACGCCAAGTACACCTGCACCTTCTGTGGCAAGACCAAGATGAAGAGATGGGCTATAGGGATCTGGTATTGTGGTTACTGCATTAAAACAGTGGCTGTTGGTGCCTGCACCTACAATACCACTTCTGCAGTCATGGTCAAGTCAGCCATCAGAAGACTGAAGGAATTGAAAGACCAGTAGAAGCTCTACTATTTGAGACATCCCTAGTCTATAATAAATGGGTTAATTTATGCAATTAAAAAAAAATAAGGGGAAAATGAAAAGCAGAGATTTAATAACCTAAGGAAGATATAGAAGAAAAACAAAGAATCGTACCACATACCAAAATCAATGCCTTATATGAATTAATAGAATTATTTTATTTCAAAATTAAGAAATTTTCTGTGACTTTAGTGAAAGCAGTTTCTGTTACGTAATATAATTAAGGTCAGAGAATAATTGAGAATATATTGGAAACAAGTAGCACAACAATGAAGAGATGGGAGAGTACACTAAAGTGACATGAAGAACATTTGATATCTTTATTTTGTGTGTAGACAAGTATAATTCACATTTTAATAAAAAGTTTTGAAAGAAAGAAGACAGGAAAAAAAGGAGAAAAAGCTATAGCAAAAGCTGTGAACTGAGAATTTGATTCAGATGAAAGTAATTGAGAGGATGGAAGAAAATAAACAGAATAATATAAATATATGTAGATTTGCATAGAAAAATCAAAAACAGAGAGAAGATGTACCCAAAAAAGACTGAACTGAGATAAAGGAGAGGCTCTGAGGTTTGGATGCAAAACTATTCCTTAATCTTAGAATGTATTAAATGCTATTCACCATAGCATCATTTTTTGTCCTTCAAGTTGGAGGACTATTTTGTTCACATGATATTTCAGTAGAATGTAGAGGCCCGATTTAAATTTCTGTTAAACAAATTTTGTTAAAAAAATTTTTCATAAATGTATTGACTTTTCCTCATTGTTTTTTCTGCATTTAAATGCTCCATTTTTTAAAATATAAAGATAATATGAGAACTATAGTTTTAATCCTTCATAATATTATATATTGATAACTTGAGGAGAGTAAATTATGGTGCTGTCATAGTACTCTCATCACCAAAAACAAAATAGTTGCTATATGAAACAAAGAATACTAATTTGCTTTTCTACATTAGTTCCTTGAATATGAACATGTATGTCAAACTATTATGTGCTGTACCTCAAATATATTCAATAAAAATTTTGTTTCCTTATTTTAATTATTATGCTGGTGAAATAAACTGTTTCTAGAAATCAGAAATATGAATTTATTATATATTTATATGATTTTATGCAATTCTGACTCTCTATATATAATATATATATATATATATGACCAAACACATATTTAAATGACCCCATAACATTTTTAATCAGACTTATAATTAAACACAATGGGCCACTCTACTAGCATCATCAAAAATGACTCCCATGTAAGAATTGCTATGATATGAGTATGTAAACCTAGGTTGAAATTGTCTAAAGTTTCCAGGCATGGTGGTCAACCTCTGCAATCCCAGCATTTGAGAGGCTGAGACAGGAGGATCATTGCAAGTTTGAGACCAGCCTGGGCTACAAAGTGAGCACAAGTTTGATCTGTACTGCATAGTGATACCCTGTCTCAAAAAGACAAAACAAATTATCTAAAGTTGAAGATGACCATATAAAGTCACTGAAAGGAACAAAACACTCTCACCACATTATTGCTATCCACATTTTAGCTCAAATTTAAAAATGAAGATAATGTACTAGTTTTCATTTTTCACCTGGGTTTTTTGGTATCTTATACACCCAATCTAAATTCTAACAAATTAAACAATATTTTTACCTTATACAAAGTGTTTAAAAATAAAAATTACTTTTGGCTTACCCACATAATAAAAGGGACTGTGAACATCCTTCAAAAATGTTAAGCTTAATGCAGCAGAAAAAAATACACCATTCCAGGATTAACAATAACAAATAGGTCAATTTTTCCAAGCACTGATTCATTTTGGAGGTTTCATTTCCAACTCTCAGGAAATCACTATTTATATATGTTACTTTGAACATAAGACACAGCCAGTTGTATAACTGTAGTTTTTCCAGAAGTGGAAGAAGAAGTATCTAAAATTCCCCTAAGAGTATCAGAGAATTCCCAG
>RJWT010022556.1:0-17105 GCA_004365215.1 Cuniculus paca | reverse complement strand
CTTATCCCTGATGGTATGGGCAGGTATACTGCAGATAACAAGAGCCATTATGGAAGCCTTATCAATTGCTTTGTTTTTTGTTTTTTGTTTTGTTTTTTTCTTTCTTTTTACACTGTTTCAAAGTCATATTCCATGTTCATTGCTTTGTTTTGATTGACTTTACTCTGTTTTGTTTTGTTTGGTTGTATTCTTTTCAAAAAAAAAAGATAACAATAAAAAATCATCATAAAAACCCTAGAGAAAATCATAAAGGTGATCTCTACCTAAGTCTGATAAAAGCTATCTATGACAAACTAACAGCCAATATCATACTAAATGGTCAAAAACTGAAAGCTTTCACTCTAAAATCATGAGCAAGACAAGGATGTCCACTATCACCATTTCTGTTCAACAAAGTTCTGGAAACATTAGCCAGAGCAATTAGACAAGAGAAAGAAAAGGACTAAGAATAGGAAAGGAAGAAGTTAAATTATGATTATTTACAGATGACATGATACTCTATATAGAAGACCCAAAAAACTCCACCAAAAAACTACTAGAGTTAATAAGCAAATTCAGCAGCATAGCTGGATACAAAGTCAAGACTCAAAAATCAATAGCATTCTAGTACACAAACAACAAACTCACTGAGAGAGAAATTAGACAAACAACACATTTCACAATAGCACCCCAAAAAATGAAATACTTAGGAATCAATCTAACAAAGGATGCAAAAGATATATATATATATATATATATATATATATATATATATAAAACCAAAGAGGATATCATAAAATGGAAAAATATCCCTTACTCATAAGAGGAACCAGCATTATGAAAATGGCCATACTTCCAAAAATGTTATACAGATTTAATGCAATTCTCATCAAAATACCATCAGCATACCTCATAGATCTAGAGAAAACATTCCTAAAATTCATTTGGAAACATAAGAGACCTAGAATAGCAAAGGCACTCCTGGACAACAAAGTCAGGGCAGAAGGCATCACAATCCTTGACTTGAAATTATACTACAAAGCTACTGTGATAAAACCAGTATGATACTGGCAAGAAAGTAACAGACCTGAGGATCAGTGGAACAGATTAGAGGATGGAGACACAACTACAAACACACTCAGCCACCTTATCTTTGACAAAGGGGCCAGACATGTTCATTGGAAGAAAGATAGCCTCCATAATAAATGATGCTGGAAAAACTGACTTTCTACAGACTGAAGACTAAAACTAGACTCATGTCTATCACCATGCACTAAACTAAGGTAAAAATGGATCAAAGCCTAAATGTTAAAACAGAAACACTAAATCTACTGGAAGACAAGATAGGTAGAAATCTTGAAGACATAGGTGTAGGCTGAGAGTTCATTAACAAAGCCCAAACTTCATGGGAAGTATTTCAAAGAAAACCAAATCTCATCTTATTAAAAAGCTTTTGCACATCAAAAGAAATCATCAACAGAGTGAAAAGACAACCCACAAAATGGGGGAAAAAATTATCCAACTGTCCTTCAGACAAAGGACTTCTATCAAGAACATATAAAGAATTGAAAAAAATCAGGTCCCTGAAATTCAAAGACCCAATTCAAAAATGGGTATCTGAGATGAATACACACTTCTCAGATGAAGAAATACAAATGGCAAATAAATATGTGAAAAAATGTTCAACATCATTGATCATTCGACAAATGCAAATTAAAACAACACTGAGATACTATCCACTGCAGAAAGAATGGCTACCATCAAGAAATCAACCAATAACAAATGCTGGTGGGGCTGAGGGTGTTACGGTTTGTGTCTAGGTGGCCCACCTTCCCAAGCCTCATGCAGTCACGGATGCAGCTGAATCTAGCGATTGTGATTGGTTTGTTGTCTAGTGCTGGGATTGGTGGTGTGAGGGCTGCACCTACCCAGGGGCAGAGACAGCATACAATATAAGGGAGAGAAGAAAACATGTTTTTTCCCCTTTTGCCTTTTTGCTCTTGTTGCTTGTGGGCCTCCATGAATCACTGCTCCTCAGTCGTACCACCCTGCCTTGGAGCCAGCTGACTGGACTGAAACCTCCAAAAACTGTAAGAAATAAGCCTTTCCTTCCTTCATGTTGGGCATCAGGTATTTTTGTCTCAATAACAAAAAAAAAAAGTAACCAAGACAGAAGGAGCAAAGGAGCTCTTCTCCACTGTTGATGAGAGTGTAGACTGGTACAATCACTGTGGAAATCATTGTGGAGATTCCTCAAAAAACTAAGATTGTATCATATGTATAGACATTGTATTGCCTCCCTAGTATAAAAAACTAAAAGAGTAAATAAGATCCAAATGGTACAGTAGATATTGTGAAAGTGAAAGGGGAAGAAACTGCTAAAAAGGAAAGAACAACTGGGATGGGGGAAAGGAGAAAAGAAAGAAGGTAAAAGATTATATTTATCTTTATATAAATATATTCAAGATAGATCATTATACTACTAATCTGTATTAGTTAATCAAAAAGAATGCTTTGTGCTTTCATTGTTTGATCATTTTTTTAATGCCTATATCTGGGCTACTACTCTGAAGATAACTATGCAATATATTAAGCATTGTTAATCTATTATTTTGTTTTGAAATTCTGTATCATCATTTTTATTCTTCATTTTTAAAAAACATAGGAAGAAAACTTAAAACTTTTAAAATTTTAAAAAGTTAATAATTGTACAATCAACTAAAAATCACTTTGACTTCAAATACTGAAACAACTAGGCATTGGAAAAGATTGTTGTAGAGTTGCCTAGGCATACATATAAATATAAATCTCATGAGATTGCGAGGGCTATTTTTATTGGTAGGAAGCAGCAAAGATTCTATTTATTTCTTGTTAGAACTGATACATCTTAGAATGTAGACCCCAGCCGTGGCACTCATTGATTGTGTAATTTGTACAATTATTTTAACCAACCTTCTCTGAGTCAGCAGATATTTTTAAGTACTGATTATGTGCAAGTAATTCATTGGCCTGTGAGATCTAGGTACCTTCACTGCAACCTGTCATAGAAAGGTGTGTGATAAGCCCTAACTCATAGTAGAAACTCCATGTAAGGTTGGATTTTCACTACTTACCTAATTCTTTAAGCCTTCAACCAATTTTAATTGGCTTAAGCACAATAAAATTTAGAATAAAATTGGCTTGGCCTTATATATATTTCCTTAACATTTTAGTGACAAACAAGCATTCCTTTCTTAAAGAGGATTAGCATTTTAATTATAAAGATTGTGTTTACTATATGAAGTCTGATCTTCCTTTGCAATGTTTAATCCACTAGACATGACTAATTTTCCTGTGAGTTTTGCTTTAACCTCAGCCTTTCAAAATTTCTGAGTGGAGTCTTATTAATCCTGGTGATTTATGACCTGCCCTTGGTATTTTGCAGTCTTTAGTATGAAATCTTTCATTTAGAAAACTGCAAATGGAAGTGCGAACCTAAAGTATTACTTAGGAACATTAATTATGAAGCATGATTATAAACACAAATGCCTGCATTAGTAATAATTTTACAATTTATAATTGTACCAAAAATCTCCAACTGGATGTACTTGCAGAATCCTATGATTAAATTCCTTTAAATGGACTGTTAAAGAAGAAGTCATAACCTGGATTCTATTTAGAATAGTCTGATGAACAAAATTCTAGGCTGCACATCTGAATGAGGTACAGTGGGATGAGTAGTTTTAGTCTAGACTATTCATGCCACATTCATTTTTCTCCTGTTGTAGGCCTGCTTGACAGCCTCTAAATAGGATCAGGTTCTATAAGCGATGAGAGGTGCCCAGTCACTGGAACAGAATGTCTTCTTGTCTGGATCCTGCTAGGAATCCTCAGGAGTAGGGATATATGAGGACACATGAGGCATCCTCCACCATGCAGACTCTGTAAGAGCAGGAAACTCTGTAAGAGCAGAACTACTCTCTCTCAACAAGAAGACACAGGGCATCCTTACATTGTAATGTCTGGATCCTTTGTAGACAAGTTGATTTGTACTTAAATTATAGCTTTGGCATTCTATCAGTGTGTGACCTAGAGTGTACATCTTCATATGCTTCACCTGTAAAATGAGGACATTATAGTTTTAAGGACTATAGGTGATATCTGCAAGGGGGCCCATGGCTGAGTAGGAACTCGGTAAATGGTGATTTGCATTAATGTTAATTTGTATCACTGTATAGTTGTTTTTTGCGGGTTTGTATTGGTCATTGCTGTGCTTCAGGCTCTCAGCTAGATACTGAGAATACAACAGAGTCTGTACCCTTAGAGAGGTTACTGATGAGGAAGGAGTCAGAGAGACATAAAGGGACCTTCCCATCAGTGAGGGTGTCCTGAGGTGGGGCAGAGTAGCAAGGGCTTCTAGAACACAACAGGGCCTCTTAGCCCAGCCTTGGAGGAACTCCCAGTTCAAGCTTCTGGAAATACTCAAGTCCCTTGGGTTAGAGGGCACAAACATGTTAGCAGAGGCCTGGCATATCCAAAGACTCCAAGAAAACCTTAGCATAACCCAAGAGCCGAGTTCTCTACATAGTGCAAACTGGAGAGATGGGATGTTCAATATCCAATAACCAATTTTATCCATTATCCAAAAGTTAAATGAAGCTGAACAAGGAAGAAATGGCTTTTCATGAGAG
This sequence comes from Cuniculus paca, assembly GCA_004365215.1. Taxonomy (NCBI): domain Eukaryota; kingdom Metazoa; phylum Chordata; class Mammalia; order Rodentia; family Cuniculidae; genus Cuniculus; species Cuniculus paca. The sequence goes on along the minus strand of RJWT010022556.1, from coordinate 12,456 downwards.
GAACTGTGAACAGCAATGTAATTCTTCAAAGAGCAGTTAAGTGGCACAACTGGCCATGGGGAATTGGGGCTCTACAATTCAGTGAAGCTCCTTTCTCCACCCTATACACAACTTTAATATTTACAGACTTTCCAGACCCAGCCGCAGAGAACACAGTATTAGAACCAGGATGAACAAATATTTTCTTTAGGGGGATGGAAGAACTGAACAGGTTTAAAAGCCATGTGGCCAAATCAAAGGGAACAAAAGGAGAAAGAAACGTAGCCCTCTGTGCATGACCTCAGATAGGACTCAGTCTCTATCCTGTACACTGAAAACATGTGGTTTCCAAAAGGACATGATGTACTTTTCCATTTACATGACACACTCACTACTGTAGGAAATTGTCTTCACTGCATTTGACTCTTGGTGGAATTTGATTTAATTGCATGATGTCATTTATGGGTATGGACTTGAGCAAAACAGTATATTCTTACACAAGAAAATATAGAAAAGTTACACTAAAAAGATTTGTTGTAACTTTTTACTCAAGGTAATTAAATTTTGGCCTAATGTGCCAAAATAGAACAGTGTAATATACATTTTGGCATTTGTTTAGCCCAAGAAAATTCACTCATCCAAGAAGTCCACTGATAGTGTACTCATTTAATATAATTACCCTATTATGCATAAAATAATGTGTTTAACGAGAGTTAGGTGACCTGCTTTAATCACTGTAGTAAGTTGTAAATGAAAGGAATTGAAATAACCTTGACTGTAATATTAAAAATATTGAAAGTATTTTACACTGGTTTAGCTCTTGCTGCATAAAAATTTTTCAGAATGACATTAAATATTTTAAGTATTTATTTGGAAGTAAGGATAGTAAGAACTTTTAATTAAAAATTTGATCTATAATGTATTCAAGGCCTGTCTAGTTGACAGCCAAATAATGTTTGTGAAAGCAGGTTATATATAAGCACAATAGTCTGGAAATCAGTCCAACTTGCTGATTGTCATGGCGTTTGTTTGTTGGTAGACAGCGTTTTTCATACAACAGTTTCTTGGTTGACTGTCTAAGATTTTGGTGTTTGTCTTTAAAGCCTTCTTTCTAACCTAACCTTCAAAGCATGTGCTAATACCATGGGTACAAATGCGGAGTGAAAGAGAAAGGGAGATAATGAAAAATCACTTGAACCAGTGATTTTAAAAATGTCTTTTTCAGGTATTTAATAAAAAGGTCAGATACTATAAGAGAGCAGCAATCATATCTTAATTATATTTATATTGCCCAGAATACTTTCATCATAATATACTCTCAGACACTAGTTGTTGAATGGCAGAAGGAATCAATTAATCAGTCTATGGAAGAAGTATCTGCATTTTGTAAAGCAGTTTGATTGAGTATTTGGGATAAGTTTTATTGACAATGGATAAGAGCAGATTACTCTATACATAATAAAAAAACTCAATTGTTTTTCTTTTTCTATCCTTTCTTGTACCTGAGGAGATGTTTCCTTGCAATCAAACTTATGCATTAAGTGTGCCTACTATGGATAAACTTGAATCCTTCACAGCAGAGTTCATAACCCGGAGGCTTGAAGGCGAATGCAGCCTTCAGATGTGTTTGATAACTCTGAGCAGTTATTTCTTGAGGCATTAAAAAAGTGAGCATTTCGATGCTCAGATCTCTTGCATCTCTTGAAAACTGCAAGATCTGGCAATACCAACCTCATACTCCTGCATTTCAGCCCGGGGCTGGAGTCAGGCAGTACCTTCCCCCTCTAGCTGCCCAGTGTTCCCACTTCCTCCATTCTCACTAGTCGCATGCGTTCCTGACACGATACTCTACTGCTAATTTGATACTAATTATTTTGTTTACATTATTTTCCTTCTGTAGAGAAATATTTTTGTGGTTTCAGATTATCTGGCTGAGCCTATGTTGCCAGAAAAATGGAAGCCAGCAAACATTCTTTTGTGGAAATGAATAATCATCTCTTACTCATTAATATGCAAATAAAGTATGCCCATGGGGAAAGAATACAATACCTGCTTCAATAATTCACTTTACTTGCATAATTTCTGTAAACATTTGAACTTTAAACCCTTGCTTAACAATATTAATAATGAAGGGAATGGAAAATTTAGTTTGTGATTTAAGAATGGAGTCAAATATTAAGAGTTGAAAAAAACTGAGGAAAGTATGGTTATCAAAGAAGTAGAAGGAGAAAGGACATACGTCCAATTCAAATCGCATTTTTGTCTATATCCACTTCTTGCTGAATGTTGTAAATTTTTCTCTTTCTTTTCCTTGCTCTTTCCATTTTAATTATTCTTACTGTACCTACATTCTCTTCAGAAATTATTTTGCTTGTCAACAACCAGAGGTAGGATGGACTTGTAAAAGTAATAGTAATAATGACAATAATATACATATTTTATTGCCCTTCTCTCTACCTGTCATAGGGTTAGTTGCATTAACTACATTAGCCTTAGTCCTCACAATTATTATTTAATGTAGCATTTCACCCTCATTCTTGAAGAAGACAAGAATGAAGCTTAGAATGAGTGAGTAATTTTCCCTGGTTAATAAGAGCAGATCCAATATTCAAATTAGGTCCACATGGCTATCTGTGCATGTTCTTTCCACTTGGTCTTACCTTTGTAGTTGGCTAATCATTCCACTGGATCATTAACTCATGCTTAAAAAAATAACAACCGTATCAGTCTGTGTTAGAGTTCGTTGATCCTGAGTTACAACTTACAAAAAATTCTCTTACTATAATTTAAATTTACTCTGCTTCCCCAAATTAGCACATAAAAAGATTTCAAAATTGCAAAGTTTCTAGTGCAGTTTTCTAATATTTATATGCACCTACATAACATTGCAATGAAGCATATTAGCTATATTATAATGTATGTAAAATTCCATGGTGTATGTTTACTTATGCATACAATGTAATATATGTATAGAACTTAAACTGTTTTCTTATAAAATATCTATTTGTTTATTTGTTCATTCATTCACACAGAGTGGTAGTACATAAATGAAAGCATTACTTTTAGTGGGTCAACCCTGGATACAAAATACAATTCTACCAGCAATAAGGCTTGGTCAAGTCTCTTATTTGTATTTTAGTTGTCTTATTTTTAAATTGGCTCAATGAGGTCAGTTTTATTTGAGAAGCAAAATGAAAACATACACATAAAGATATTCAGGTTATGTTTCTTCTTGAATATGCTTTGATAGCTTGTGTCTTTCAAGAAATCCATCCATTTCACCTGAGATAGCATTTATTGGCATAAACTTCATAACCTTCTTGTTATATTTTTAATGTAGAGTCTATAGTAGCATTATCATGTGTGTTCTTGTCTCTATTTTTGTGGTAACCTTGCCAGAAGCTCATCTGTGATACTAATCTTCTCCAAGAACAAATTTTAGGATGCATTCATTTCCTTATTTTACATTTTATTAATTCACACACTTATTTATATATTTGGTTCTGATTACTTTGGTTTGCATTTGCTATTCTTTTTGTAGTGTGTTAAAGTCAAAGCTGAGATCACTGAACAGATCTTTGTTCTCTGATAGCGGTTTTAGTGCTGTAAATGTCCTTTCAACTATTAATTTAGACACAGCCAACAGATTTTGATATGTTTTTACTCAGCTAAAATACTTTAAAATTTTCTGTTGGTTTGTTTTTTGACACATGAAGTCATTTAGTTTCCAAATATTTGAGGATTTTTTTCAAATATATTTTTGTTCCTAATGTTTAATTAATTTCATATGATCAGATAGCCTACCTTGTGTGACTTGAATCCTTTTAATTCCATTGAGACTTGGTTTATGAAGAAGACTGCAGTATGGTTTGTTTGGGTGAAAGTTCTGTGCATACTTTTAAAAAAACTGCTGATGCTGCTCTTAGTTACATGATTTGTAAATGTCCATTTTGATGATGCATTGACAATGTTCTGTACATCAACTAATAAGTTCATGTTTTCTTATATCTTTACTGATTTTTTTGTGATCTACTTGATATTGAATGGCAGTGAAATCTCTGAGGGTAGTTACAAATTTTTTTATTCTTGCAGTTCTATAATGTGGTTTCAAGTTGTTAATGGTTGCATAAATATTTAGGATTATTGTATCCTCTAGGTAATTTGATCTATTCGTTTATCAAAATAAAATTATTGTTTTATGTCTGGTAACTTTTTGTACTCTGAAAACTGCTTCATTGATGCTAATATAGTCAGTTTAGCTTTCTTTTGAATAATGTTGGAATTATCTTTTTCACTTCTTTTACTTTTAGTCTACTTATGTCTTTATATTTAAAGTATATTTTTTGGAGGCAGTTTACAATTTGTCTTGTCTCTTATATAACCTTTTACTTAATAGTTTTTTAATATTAAAAAGTTATCATCTTGCTGTTTTTTTAATTTGCCATCCTTGGTCTTTTTTTCCCCTTCTTTGGTTAAAATCTTCTGCTGGGTTAAGATTTTTATGATCTCCTTTTACCTTATATAATAGCTCTGAATTTTTACTATATTATTTTAGTAGTTGCCTTAAGGTATATAGTATATATTTTAGCTTTCATATTAGAACTTAAAGGATATTATACCTCTTCATAGAGAGTATACAGATAATACAAGATTTCTTTGTTTTTTTTTCTCTCCAAATTTGTGGTATACTATATCATTCCTTCCATATGTTATAAATCCCACCAGATTTTTTTTTTGCTTTAAACAGCCAACTATGTTTTAGAGATTAAGCAATGAGGGAAAAAAAGTATTTTTTAACCCATTAGCTGCATTTATGATCGCTTCCTTCCTTAGTGTAGCCCCAGGTGTTCATCTGGTATCATCTTCTTTCTCCCTGATCGACTTCCTTCCATATTTCTTGAAGTGCAATTTTCCTAGTTGTGAATTCTTTTGTACATCTAAAATAGTCTTTATTTCACTCCCGCTTTTGAAAAATATTCTTGTGTATTTTAAATGTATCTAGTTTTGTATTAAGCATGTCTTTTACTCATTGGCTGCCTCTCAGACTGTTTCTTTACCATTAGTTTTAGGCAATCTGTATGCGATTGTGTTTCTTGTACTTTGAGTTTGTTGGACTTCTTGGATCTGTGGGTTTATAGTTTTCATCAAATTTATAGAATTTTCAGCCCTTATTTTTTCTTCTGCCACCTCTCCTCTGCCTAGGGAGTCCATTTACACATATATTTGAAGTTGTTCCGCAGCTAACTAATTCAGTGTTTTACAGTCTTTTTCATTTGGTTACTTTCTACCACTACGTCTTTGGGTATACTTGTGTTTGTTCTGCAATTTCTGATTTACCATTGATTCCTTCCAGAATCTTTTTAATATTATTAGACTTGTTGGTTTTCACTTATAGTGTCCAATTTGTATTTTAAAAATCTATTCCATGTTTCTACTTACCAGGCTTTCTTCTGACTTTTTGAACATGTATTACAGTTAGAATAGCTGTGTCCATATCTTTGCTAGCAGCTCTGTTGTCTGTATCATTTGGGAGCCAAGTAACTCATTTCTCTTCTCATCCTGAGTCTTAGTATCCAGTTCCTTTGCATAGCTGCTACACCAAGTCATTGTAATGTTAATTTGCTGATTACTGGATATTTTCAGATTCCTATAGATGTAATGTAACTTTGTTCTGGGGCATAGTCCAATTACGTGAAAATCATTTTATTCTTTCAGGTCTTATTTTAAGCTTTGTTAGGTGGAACCCGGGCCACATTTCACTGAAGGATAGTTTTTCCCCCTAAGGCAACCCCTACTGAGCACACTATCCAGTAACACATAATTCTGAAGTTTTTCCTTTGAGTTGGTGGCAACAGACAATGTCCCTGCCTACAAATACTCCTTGGACTACACTCACCAGTGCTCTCATGGGGTTTCTTCTCCAGACTCAGTTTTGCGTTCTCACACACATGACCAGACAATTCTCAGCTGAAGACTCAAGAATGACCTGGTACAGCTCTGTCCCCAAAGTCCCTATCCCTGGGACTGCTTCCTGGGCTCCCTGTACTCCCTGCTCTGTTCCCTCAACTTGAGGAGACCACTGGGCTACACGTGGATTCCTTTTATGCTGTATTGGCTGCAGACTCTCCAAGCACTGGTTTGCAGTGATTACAGACCTTCCTTTATGTGTTCCCACCATTAGGGGATCACTGCTTTTCATCATCTGATGTCCAGTTTCTTGAGAACTATATCTTCATGGGTTTTATGATTTTGTTTCAGGCATAAGGGTTAATTCAATATTTGTTTTTCCATCTTGTTCAGAAGGGAAATTTTCTGAGCTCTGGATGAAACTGGATTTTCCTGAAGACATTTCCCAGTTTACCAGACTCAAACAGAGAACAGCCACTGGTATTTTGTCCCAAGTCTGTGAAAAGCAGCATCTAGAAGTTTCATGTCAGCTGGGTAATTCCACTGCTGATTTTATTGCATTTGCAGTCCATTCTCTCAAAGCTTCCTGACTCTCAGTTATCTGACTCATTAGAGCTTAGAATGCTCTTTTTATTGTTGTCTTGTGTTTACATTTCCAGAAGCATATCAGAGAAAATAAAGGAACTTTTGACTAGTCCCTTGAGCTTCCCTCCATGTTACCTTACCCATTTAGATCCTAAATTTTTCCATAGTTTACCCTTAATACATATACACTCACACACATGCACACTCACATGCACTCCCACCCAGTAGTGGTGCTTGTTTCCTCAAGGTTATGTTGCTACATGGACTTTTGTGAGATGCTTTCTCAGCACATATTTTCTAGCAGTAATGTCTTAAAATAAAAGTCAACATAACAACTACATTTTTGCAGCAAAATCACGAATAACTAATTCTGACACTCTCAGAGAGGGTCTGCACTCAACTTTGCAACTGAACTTGTGACCAGTGTTAGTCTACTATATTCTTTAAAATCCTGGAGTGAAGAGAGTATTACCCATACAAGATCACTCATACTTAGCCCTCTTCCTGCCTCCATGTGGAAAGTCACACAATAATAGGACAAAGAGTGGTCTCTTTCAAGGCTTGGCCACAGCTCTTTAATTGGCCCATCGAAAGATTCTGTACGACTCTCTGTCTACCAGACACCGTATCCATGACATTTAGGATAGTGGCTCATGGGGAATGGGGGCTATGCTTTGTTTTCCCTTCTTCATGGAGATTCTCAGTCACTGACATTGAAGAATGATTAGATGGGGACAAGAAAGGAACCCTCTAATCTACTAATCAGATCACTCCTACTGTCCTGTCCAAAGATAAATGCTGACATTTATGATAGACGTGAGCTGCTTGCCTCCTGATATACATACAGCTTCAGCAACTTGCTCTTTTCCTTGAACAAAGTGCTTTGCTGAGCTGGTTTCTATTTCTTCATCGGTTAGTAAAAAAGGAACATGACAATTTGATTCCCAAGAGACTTTTCAGCTCCAAAAGACTTCGATTATTTCTTATTGTGAGCCTAATAGGCACAATAACTATTAGAGAGCACAATAGCTTTTTTCACTCTAAAATTCTGTGAACAAAAGACTAAGACATGTGACAGTAACAAAATCCAGATAATTGGCAAAATATAAGCTATTAAGTCTTCGCATCTTACCGAGGCTAGTACATTTATAAAGCATTTCACTCATTGAGATAGTGGATATCATGTGACCATAAAATATCTCTCTAATAATAAATCAGTTTTAGGAATAAAGTCTAAGTTATCTCCAAGTCTTTCATTTTGCATGAAATTATATATTATTCCTTAAAGTAAAAATATATTGTGTTAAAGAAAAGTAAGCTCAGAATTGAAAATATAAAGCTTTCCATTGTTGCAGTTTATCCTATTAGAGTCTCAAATTCAACATTACATTAACATGGTTTATTACATTTAATGATTTCAGTATCATTAAGGACTGTAGTTCTCAAAAATCACTTAGTACTTCTTCCTGTGGTCTTTACAAAAAGATTTTGTTTATTTTCCTGTGTGAGTCCTCTCCAGAATTTTTAATCCAAGCATGATTTCTTTGACAATCCAAATTATGAAAATTATTCACACAGCTAGCCACTTACATCTTCAAGAAGATGAACAGTGGGCTAATTAGGTATGCAGTGGCACATTCCATTGGTGATTAAGCAACTGTGGGGAAATTATTTACACCTCTAGAAGGTGTATAAAATTTTATACATTTGAAGCTGGCAGTAGAATCTTAAATTTACTTTTAAAGAGATGCTGACAAACTTTATTTTATTAATGTCATGAAATTTCATTTATGTGAGATTTATGTTATTTTTATTTATTAAAGGTGACCATTTTTATTTTATTTATTTATTTATTTATTTATTTATTGTCTATTTTTGAGACAAGTTCTCGCTATGCAGTTCAGGTTGGCCTTGGGCTCACTTTATAGCTCAGGTTGGTCTCGAATTACAAGGATCCTCCTGTCTCAGCCTCCCGAGTGCTGGGATTACAGGAGTGTGCCACCATGTCCTGCCTAAGGTGACCATTTTTAAAAAGAAAAGATAAACTTAGCCTCACTAAATAGAGTAGAAAATTTAAAACTCCTGTTTTGAGTGACATGAAACATTAGAAATTAATATTTAAGTAAAAATGAGTTATTCCTCTCTTTACACAACTCTCTCTCTCCCCTCTTCTCTCTCTCCCTGATCTTGTGGAAGTAGAAAAAAGAAACATCCCAGAGAAATGGGAATTGATACTAAATTCTATGATCTCATTAATATTTCTCATTCAAAGTCATTTTGAAAATCTAAGGTTCCAATAGCATTTCATCTAATAATAAAAAAATTCAGATCCCTTTAGCAACATGCTACAAGACTCAAAATTAAAATTTGCAAACCAGGTATGATCAAATCTGTCTTGCTTCTCTAGATTATACTAAACTATTCTTTAACTCTTGTTTAGTGGAATAATAAATCAAAATACTGATTTTTTCAGTGTTTTACAAAACCAAAATTCAGTGTTTTGCTGTTTTTGCATCATATTTCCTAAGAAGTATTAGGGAGAACTGAGGTAGTCATGCTGATGATTTTGGTCAGTGCGCTGAAATTCAGAAGTGATTTCCTGTGATGGCAGGTAGGCAAATGGGCCTAGACAAAGCTCCACTCACCAGCCAGCCCAATGACTACTTCCTTTGTAGGCTCTTCCTGACAAGTCTCATTCACCTTCCTCCTTTCATAGTCTTGGAAAATAGCATCAATATCTTTATTTGGACAGTCATAATCTGCCTGATGACCTCTTTAGTCACTATTAGTTAAGTGGAAAGTGCTGGGGAAGATTTGCTGGGCCTTGCACATGCTAGGTGAGCACTTTACCACTAACCTATATCCCCAACCTGTTGTAGCTGTCCTGATATATTTGATATTTTTATCTTCAAAATTTGAATGTCTTGGCGCACCCTCCCCTCCCATCAGTATTCTGAATAAATTGTGAATTTGTTTACTGAATGATAAGCACTTATAATGTGTCAGGCACTGTTTCAGGCAAGGGGAAACCACAGAAAATTATAGAGATATTAAGGAATGTTCTCCCACAGAAAATTATAGAGATATTAAGGAATGTTCTCCCAGAGTCGACAGTTTAACTGAAAGGGATAAAAAAAAAACAATAACCTCAATATGTAAATCATGTCATATGTTAGGAGAAGCATCATTGCTGCAGGAGGACAAAACAAAACACAGAAAAAGGGATCAGAAAAGCCAGCAGTGAAAGCAGCTCATAGCGAAACGGGGATAGATGAAGGCCAGAATATCATTTGGTGTGATTAGTGGCTGCATTACTGAGTACAGACCTCCAGGCCTTGCAGGACTTGCTTAGTTCGGCAGACAGCATGGGTCACTGGGCCAGGCTGAGCTCTTATAGGAGGGTCTGCCTGGAACACGCATAACCTGGGGAAGTAACTCTTTTCTGCATGCAGGCCACTTGAGGTAAATAGTGGAGACCTGTGCCAAATGTATCTGTCAGGTAAATGACTTTACCTCATCTTGGAGGAGTGAATAAAGGGAAGTGACCCCTAAGTAAGAAAATGAGCTGGAGGTGTTGAGCTTCCTATCACTGGGAAGTAACGTCAAGGGTGGAGATGCTGAGCCCTCTGCTAGTCTCAATCATCAGGTAATTGAAGACGTAGCTACCTGCCAGCAAAGAACAGCAGTCTATTCTCTTCACAGTCCTGCCTGCCACCCTAAACACCCCATGTAGAGGTAAATCAAAAATGCTAAAAGTTCTTATATTTACTGAAACCCAACAGCCCCACACAGCCTTATGTAAGCATGAGAGTCCCCACTATCTTCTGTTATATGTGGCAAGGGTACATCACTATGCTTTGTTAAAATATAGAAATTCTTTCAAACCACTCTCAGAAAACCCCTTCCTTGCCCACTTATCACTCCACCCAGCTGCTCTGGCCCTCCTTAATATCATCTGTACTGCTCTGTTTTCTAACAACTGAAAGATTGATTTTGCTAATAAGTGGGGGCTCCATGATGCAATCATTCCAAGTATCTGGACCCATGATCTAGTGAAGGCTAAGTATAATATCACCTTTGGTCCTCACATTGCTGCCACAGCTCAGTGCCCAATGCCCCTGTTTGAAAGTGCCCATGCTTCATAGAAAATCATCACTTGTGGGTGATGTTGCAATAGCTACCTAGTTAATTCTTTCCAGTTGTACCACTAGACTCAATCACTCCAACACCTATGGGGCAGAGTGATAAAGAAGGGCCAGGATGCCACACTGCAGGAACCCTGTCACTAACCATATGACAGGGTTCCTATCACATGTAAGAAAACACAAGGGGCAGGGTAAAAGAGATCCAACCTGATATATACACATAGATAGTAATTTTTAAAAGGATGAAAAGCAAACTGTTATTACACTTTTTGGTTCATAGATGCTCAAGAATTTTTGTTCTACTCTGCCCCTTTCATCTCAGTTCACAGATCCAGATGAAATTTAGTCATTGTTTTTTCCCCATAGTCAAAGCAGAATAATGAATGCATTTTTTGGTATGACATTTCAAATTCATCCACATGAAACTGAGCATCTATCTGCAAAGCTAAAAAAGTAAGGTTTTATTTTTTACTGTTCGGTAAGAACTAATGACACCTTGAACTGAATAGATTTGGAAAATGGCCTGCACTGCCCAAATCAGCACACAATGAGAGTGCAAAGAGAAAAAGGCTAACAAGAAAGTAGGAAACTCAATGTTGAGACTGACCACTAATGTATTCATAAGTGTATACATCATTTTAAACAGTAGGTCTGAATCTGTTTCACACCAGGGTTGCTGGGATTCTGAGCTCAGGAAAGAGATGATCTCACTTCCATCTGGCTGGCTGTACCCAGCTTAGCTCCAGGGTCTGCACAGACCCCTATGTGCATGCACACTCTGGAATTGTGCTGTGCACATTTACACCCTGTAATGTGCCAACTGAGCAGGAAGAAAGGACTGAAGTGGTATGATTAGCATTCTCTAGCCACATGACTGCCTATCTTTGCCTTGACAAATGCGTAGGCATCTAAGTACAAGCACCATCTCTTGCACAATTCCACAGACAGCACAATGCCATGTATACAGCAGGTATGCAATAAATGTTTAGTTAATGAACCAAAGCTTCCAGGGACTGTTTAGTCCTCTAGCCCAGAGATTCCTGTAAGGAGCCAATGTCCGCATATGGCTGATGGGCACTCGAAATGTGGTTAGTCCCAGTTGTAAAATATATACCAGATTTTGAAGACTTCTCAAGGCAGAGTGCAAAACATCTCATTTTCATATTGATAGCACTTTAAAAGGGTAACATTTTGAATATATTAAGTAAAATAAAACATGTATTAATATTCATTTCACCTGTTTCTTTTTGCTTTTTGGTTATGAGAAAATTTTACATACATGGTTTGCATTCGTGACTCACCTAAGAGTTCTTGAGATAAAATTATTTTTCGTTGGTAACCATATGTGAGTCAGCACTGTGACAGTGGAGTGTAAAAATTTTACTGTCATTAAAACTGGCATAACATTTTCACCATGGCATATAAAGAATATTTGCATTATCATAACAGCTATGAGTAAGAACTGCAAGAATAGCTGTGACATGTCTGCATGTCAACCTTAAAGGTAAATTACTCTCAGCTATGGTCTTCCTTTTCTGTAGCTACCCTGAGATATATTTAAACTAGGTATGCTCTGGAATTCCTTCTGAGAATGATTGTGTAGTAGAAGAAACTCAGATTTTCAGGAGCTGTGCAGACCTGCATGTAAGGCTGTGGAGGAAAGACACAGGCATGTAAATAGATGGATTCAGTGCTACTCTGGTGTCAAAATCCATTATAACTTACTCTTCCCATTATTTTAAGATTGCTAAAATCAAGATATATATTTTAAGCATTCACTTTAAAATACTTGTAAATACTATAAAAATACTAATCAACCAACTCTGCTTTATGGAATTAA
>RJWT010022555.1:0-17120 GCA_004365215.1 Cuniculus paca | reverse complement strand
TAGAGTATCTTTCAGTATTCTCTACAGGGTTGGTTTGGTGGTCATGAAGTTCTTCAGCTGCTCTTTGTCATGGAAGTATCTTATTTTTCCATGCATTTTGAAGGACAGTTTTGCAGGGTACATCAGTCTGGGTTGGAAGTTGTTTTCCTTTAGAACTTGAAATACTTCACTCCATGCTCTTCTCGACTTCATTGTTTGTGTTGAGAAGTCTGCTGTGACTCTGATGGGCTTTCCTTTATAGGTGATTTGCTTCTTTTCTCTCACAGCTTTTAATAGTCTGTTCTTATGTTGAATTTCTGGAATGCTGATAATTATATGTCTGGGTGTTGATTTGTTTTGGTTATGGCCAGTTGGAGTTCTATATGCTTCACTTATCTGTATGTCAGTTTCCTTTCCCATGTTTGGGAAATTTTGAGCCATGACTTCTTTAAATAGTGATTTTATATCATTTGTGTTTTCTCCTTCTTTTTCCTTTACACCGATTAGTCTTATATTGTTTTTCTTTGTGTCATCTTGCAACTGCTGAATTGCTATTTCCTGATTCCTTGTTATTTTTAAAAGATGTTTCCTTTCTTCCTCTCTAGGTGCCATCATGTATTCGAGGTCTGAAATTCTATTTTCACATTCATTGAGGCGGCTTTGCCAGCTTTCGATGGCATGCTTGATTTCCTGGATATCTCTTTGAATTTGTTTCATCATTCTAATTCTTTCTTGTATTCTTCATTCAAGGTTTCCATCTTTTTGCAGTGTTCCTCTATTTTTCCAACTATATCTTCTTTAGATGTGCTCAGCATCTCTTTCATTACATTCATCATCTCTTGTTTTACCTGGAAAATCATTTCTAACCTCAGTTCCTTTAAAGTTTCATAGAGTTGTTTCTTTACTTCAGTTGCTATCATTTCAGAAGTTTCAGGTGTGTGGCTCATGTTTTCTTCTGTGTTTGTGTCTTTTTGGCTTGTTTGGAAAGGACTAGAGGTGCAAGATTGCATTTTGCTCTGTCATTTTGTCATTTTCCTGTATTCCACCGTGGGAGGTGAATTTAACATGCACAGTTGAGGTGCCAAGGCTAGGTGATACTCACAATACACACCTTCAGCTCCAGCCAAGGCTACCATTGTGGCTGTTCTGATGCTGGGGGGTGTTTGGGTGAAGCCCAGGCAGGATGCCAGGGAAGCTCTGAACTTCCCGGGCCAATGGGGTTGGTGCGCAGACTCCTACCTGTCTGTTGGCAAGGTCCCAAGCTGCACAGCCAGGTGTAATTCGCTGTACGCACCCCCAACCCATGTGAGGCCTAAAGAAGTGGCTGCCAGTCCACTCTGGGTGAATGCGTGGGGCCTAAGCAGGACCCCAGAGATGCCCTGAATGGCCCATGCCAATGGGGGACTGACACAAACTCAAACCCCCACTGGGCTCCTGGCAAAGTCCCAAGCTGAGTGGCTGGGCAGAACACGCTTGTAGCGTGCCCAGCTCAAGCCGGATTCAGAGCAGCCACTGATGGGCTGCCTCGGGTGAGCGGGCGGGGTGCTGGGAGGACCCCAGGGACACCCCGAACCTCTGTGGCTGACAGGGGCTGGACGCAGATTTCTGTGGGTCTTGTCACCTGTTTCCAATGTGCACAGCTAGGTGGGGTTTGCTGCGCTCGCCCCAGACCCAAGCCGGGTCCAGAGCAGCCGCCTCCATGCTGCTCCCAGTGAGTGAGCAAGGCGCAGGTAAGCAGGGCCCCAGGGACACCCCGAACATCTGTGGCCAGTGGAGGATGGACACAAACTCCTACTGGTCTCCTAGCAAAGTCCCAAGGTGCACGGCCAGGCAGAACTCGCTGGTCGTGCCCCCAACTCAAGCCGGGCTCACAGCAGCTGCCGCTGGGCCACCCCAGGTGAGCGGGCGGGGTGTGAAGGATAGTTTTGCAGGGTATATAAGTTGGAAGTTGTTTTCCTTTAGAACTTGAAATACTTCACTCCATGCTCTTCTTGACTTCATTGTTTGTGTTGAGAAGTCTGCTGTGCTTCTGATGGGCTTTCCTTTATAGGTGATTTGCTTCTTTTCTCTCACAGCTTTTAATAGTCTGTTCTTATGTTGAATTTCTGGAATGCTGATAATTATATGTCTGGGTGTTGATTTGTTTTGGTTATAGCTAGTTGGAGTTCTATATGCTTCACTTATCTGTATGTCAGTTTCCTTTCCCATGTTTGGGAAATTTTGAGCCATGACTTCTTTAAATAGTGATTTTATATCATTTGTGTTTTCTCCTTCCTTTTCCTTTACACCTATTAGTCTTATATTGTTTTTCTTTGTGTCGTCTTGCAACTGCTGAATTGCTATTTCCTGATTCCTTGTTATTTTTAAAAGATGTTTCCTTTCTTCCTCTCTAGGTGCCATCATGTGTTCAAGGTCTGAAATTCTATTTTCACATTCATTGAGGCAGTTTTGCCAGCTTTTGATGGCATGCTTGATTTCCTGGATATCTCTTTGAATTTGTTTCATCATTCTAATTCTTTCTTGTATTCTTCATTCAAGGTTTCCATCTTTTTGCAGCGTTCCTCTATTTTTCCAACTATATCTTCTTTAGATGTGCTTAGCATTTCTTTCATTACATTCATCATCTCTTGTTTTACCTGGAAAATCATTTCTAATCTCAGTTCCTTTAAAGTTTCATAGAGTTGTTTCTTTACTTCAGTTGCTATCATTTCAGAAGTTTCAGGTATGTGGCTCATATTTTCTTCTGTGTTCATGTCTTTTTGGCTTGTTTGGGAAGGACTGCAGGTGCAAGATTGCATTCTGCTCCATCATTTTGTCATTTTCCTGTATTCCACTGTGGGAGGTGAATTCAACGTGCACAGTTGAAGTGCCAAGGCTAGGTGATACTCACAATACACACCTTCAGCTCCAGCCCAGACTACCACTGTGGCTGTTCTGATGCTGGGTGGTGTCTGGGTGGAGCCCAGGCAGGATGCCAGGGAAGCTCTGAACTTCCCAGGCCTATGCGGGAGGGATGCAATCTCTTACCGGTGTGTTGGCAAGGTCCCAAGCTGCACAGCCACTTGGAATTCGCTGTGCGCACCCCCAAGTCAAGCTTGGTTCAGAGAAGCAGCCGCCAGGCCTCTCCAGGTGAGTGGGCGGGGCCCAGGCAGGACCTCAGAGATGCCCCGAATGTCCCGGGCCAATGGGGGATGAACACAAACCCCCACCAGTCTCCTGGCAAAGTCCCAAGCTGCACAGCTAGGTGGAGTTCGCTGCACTCTCCCCCAACCCTAGCTGGGCCCAGAGCAGCTGCCACCATGCTGCTCCCAGTGAATGGGCGGGGCGCAGACAGGACCCCAGGGGTGTGCTGACCGTGCATGGCTGATGGGGGATGGACACAAATTCCTACCAGTCTCTTGGCAAAGTCCCAAGCCACACAGCCAGGCAGAACTCGCCAGTTGCACACTCCACTCAAGCTGGGCCCAGAGCAGCCGCTGCCGGGCTGCTCTGGGTGAATGGGCAGGCCCCAGGCAAGACCCCAGGGATGCTCCAAATGTCCTGGGCCCATGGGGGATGGGTGCAGATTTTTGTGTCTGGTCCTCCGGTCCCAAGGTGCACAGCTAGGTGGAGTCAGCTGTGCTCGCCTCCAACTCAAGCCAGGCCCAGAGCTGCCACCGCCACGCTGCTCCAGGTGAATGAAATTTTATTTTCTAATTAATAAAAAGCTCCTCTAGATTTATTTTTGTCACTCTCAGTTACATAAAAAATTATGTGCAGTATTATTGGTTAAAAGCTACAGTCTCTGGGGTATTCTTCCAGGTTGTTGACCCTCCCCCACACACTCCACTAGTTACTTACAAACGTTCTCTTGGTCTTATCAGAAATTACCAATAAATATTTGTCAGAAGAAATTCATATATGTCCAGGCAATACCAAATAAGTCATAATTGCCACCAGGTCAACAGTGTTTGCAATAGGCAATCAATCATAGCCCATTTTAGATATGTTAAACAACTTTTAAAACATGTGTATCATAGCATTAATGAGAAATGATTTATTATTTGATGAACAAGAAGTCAAACAATATAGGTAAAGTCACAGGGAAATTACTTTCTGCAGATGAGTTGACACAGGGCTTTCCAGAAGGAACTCAAAGGTAGAGAACTTCTTTCTCATGACAGGGAGAAGTAGGAACAACTTCCAGTTGATCACCAGTGTCCCAGTCCTCATTACACCATACTGCATGTACACCAACAAAATGTGTTTCTGCTTGAGACTACAATTTTCTTCAGAGTGTGGGCATGACCTCAAGCAATTCTAAACTCTAAAAGACCCAACAAGATGCCTGGAAAACAGCACCTAGTAGTCCTTGTTTCTTGAATGAACAAGTGAAGAGACTCACTTAAGGAACAAAGAGGAGAAGATTCTGCAGTTGGAGCCCCAAGGACAAACCCTTAAAGTAATCTCAGGTGGAAAGGTAAGCCTCTTCAGAAATTTGACTCAGGCTGGAAGCTGCCTGAAGGAGAGACAGAGAGAAATTTCCGAGGAAAAGCTTGGGCCTCTGACAAAGCATGGCTGCATCCACAGCTGGATCATGGACTACGGTTACTGTGCAACCAGGTCACTGACAACCAACTGGAAGTCATTCCTACTTCTCCCTGTCATGAGGAAGAAGTTCTCAACCTTCCAGGTCCTTCTGGAAAGCCCTGTGTCAACTCATCTGCAGAAGGAATAAGATTTTTGGTGGGAATCTCCTGATTTTACCTGCTCATGTTGCTGTGTCAAGAAAGGACTGGGGATGTGGCTCAGTAGTAGAGTGCTTGCCAAGTATACACAAGGCCCTGAGTTCAACCCCTCATATCACCAAAAAAAAAAAAGCGAGAGAGAGAGAGAAAAAAGAAAAGAAAAACTATGTCGAGAAAGCTCCCTTTTATGTGATTCCATTGGGAATGTAATCAAGGACCTTGCATCTTCCCTGCATGATTCCAAGAGTAGGCATGTCCAACTTCTGGCCATAATAGGCGCTATGCTACCATCCATAATACTTTTAGGGACTTGTGGAAGTTTTGACTTCGGTAAAAATAAAAAGAAAAAATACATATGCATTCCAGATTATACTCATCTTTATACTAATCCAATCATAAAGTGTAATTTTAAATTTTTTTATGAAGGGACCCATGAAGGCAAAACTGTCCAAGGCCCATTGAAGTCATAATAGCCTCTTGAGAGTAGACATGTGACACAAGTCATATGAATCAGATACTCCTAGGGATGCAGCTCTTGGGGAATGAGTTGTGCTGAGAGCAGGACCAAACCAGGGATTACCCCCTGTCTTAGTCCTAAGGATGCACATAAATTGGAAACTCAGGAAAGATGCACAAACTCAGCTTTCACCTCTGAACTCTGAGGAGACAAACAGACCTAGAAGCTAAGAAGTTATGTTGGTTTCATTTTATTTATTTAGCAAAACAAAACAATAGAGCAAAAACTAATGATAAAATAATATAATAATAAAATAGCTATATATATATATTTTTTTTTGTACCAGGGATTGAGCTCATGACCTCACACTTGCCAGGTAAGTGTTGGGTCACTGAGCTATCTCCCTAACCCTAATAACTATAAATTTAAAAATATCAGAAGCAAATATAGCAATTTGTAATTCTAAGTGGAGGAGCAATGAATGCTTGATATATTATGTCTGTTGTTATGTTTAATACCCTAATTCCCAGAAAAAAAGTTGGAAATTACAAATATCCCTAAGCCAAAGATGACAGTAACTACTCTGGTCCCCTTCTTTTCTGAGACTGATGGCTCAGTTTTTCCTCTGACTCTATGAACTACTTTCATAATTAGGCTCTTTATCTGCTTCATTTCACTTTATTGTGAAGCAACAACCAAGAAATCCTAATTCAAACAACTGTACTGTTTGTGATGGAAGTTGTTATGGCTTGTGTCTGGATGTCCCCCCAAACTTCATGCAGTCATTGGTGAGGATTTTCAGAGGTGGATCTAGAGTGTGTAATGCTGAGATTAAGTGTGTGGTGCTGGAGTCAAGGGTCTGTGATTACTAAGTCAGTACACTGATTGTTTTGGCATAGTTGTGGTTGCAGATAATGGGGAAGCCCACCCTGGGTGTGAGTGCTACCCAACCTAAGGGCCTGTAGCATGGACAGGATTTAAGGGACAAAAAGAGGACTGTTGCTGTCCCCTCTTGTCACTCATCACTGCTTGTGACTTGCTGCTTGTTTCCTTCTATCTGCCTGTTCAGTGAAGCCCCTTCACCGTACCACTCTGTCTTGAGTCAGCCAACTACATACAGCTACAAACTGTGAGCTACAATAATTGTTTCCTCCTTTAACTTTGGGTGTGGAGTATTTTGTCTCACCCACAGAAAAAGTAACTAAGACAGAAGCAAAAAATTTTCTAGAATACAAAGGACCCATTAACTTGGCTCTCAGGTGGACTTCATGAAAAATTGCATGACCAGGAGAACTGGAGTGAAGACAGGAAGATCCAAGCAAAATGGACAGGTAGTAACAAGAAATATTGCTTTGATCTTTACCCCGAGTTCTTGCACAGAGTTTCTATTTTTAAAAATGGGATTTTCTGAGTAATAGAGATGACAGGAGGATTCTTTGTTATCTTCTTATTCACAACAAACCCCCTTGCTATATTTGAATTTATGCTAAAAAGGGGGAAGTCTCTCAGGGGCCCTAGATAATTTCAGCAAAGTCACAATAAGAAGAAACAATCATGATGTCAGAACAACTGTAAAAAGTTAGAACTTTCAGTTCCATCACCAGACCTATGGGAGTAAAGAGGGACTAGACATTGGGTTAATCTCAAATAACCAGTGATTTAATCAGTCATGCCCTATGTATGAAACTTCTATTTTTAAAATCCTAAATGATACAGTTCAGCAACCTTCTGAGTTACAATACACCTGAAAAGAGTATGACGCACTGAGTGCCTCTACCCATATCTTTTTCTTATTTCTTCCATCTGGCTATTCCTGAGTTAAATTCTTTGTAATAAGTCATCAGTAAAACATAAACGGTTTTTCTGAGCCCTGTGAACAATTCTGGTGAGTTACTAAAACTGGGAAAAGTGTCACAGAAGTCCACAATTTATAGCTGGTTGGACAGAAGTATAGGTAGCAACCTAAGACTTAGAACAGACCTCTAAAGCAGGTCCAGTGTTGTGAAACTGAGTACTTAACCTATGGAGTCTTTACTAACCCTTAGTACTACCAGCACTGAAATGAAATGTAGGGTGCCCAGCTAATGTCAGAGATTTAAAGAACTGGTAGTTGGTGTGGAGTAAAGCACATATTAGGTGTCAGACACATTGTTAGTTAAAATAGTGAAAAGAATTATACTAAGCATCAGGAAAAAAGGCAGATAATTCCCCAGCATTCCCTATAAACTCCAAGCATCTTTGTGACTTAGGGCGACTCACTGGATTTTGACAGCGTAGGTTAATAAATAGTGACCATAGAATTTATCTTCCAAGTCATCATACATTTAAGAATAAAGGAGTACTTTGTAAGTACACTAGATCAGACAAAAATGAGACTCTCCTGGGCAAATAAAGACAGTCACCTCAGTTATGAGGTTATGAACTTAGTTACACACTTTGCCTAAGGTCACACAACTACTCAGCAGACAGGCTGGGCTCTGGGTCCAATTTGTTTTCATCCATAAGGAGAAAACATTTCTTGGGACTTCTGAGATTCTACATGTCATGAACTGAATTTCATTCCTACAAAATTCATATGTTTTTAAATCCTAACACACAGTACTTCAGAATGTAACCATCTTTGAAGATTAAGTCTTTAAAGAAACATGGTTAGGGTTGGGAATGTAGCTCAGCTGCACAAGCACCTGCCTGGCAAGCACGAGGTTGTGAGTTGGATCCCCAGTACCAAAAAAAAAGAAACAAGAAACAGAAACAAAGAAAAGGAAAGAAAGAAAAGAAAAGAAAAGAAAAGAAAAGAAAAGAAAAGAAAAGAAAAGAAAAGAAAAGAAAGGAAACATGGTTCTGTTAAAATGCAGCTTTTCCAGATAGGTCTTGATCATCTATGACAGGTGTCTGTGTAAGAAGAAATATGGACACGATGGACACGTAGGGACAATAGGATTGTGCACATGGAGGAAAGACCATGTAAGAATTCAGTGAGGAACTGCAAGTCAGGAAACCACCCCCTGTAAATACCTTGACCAGACTCTTGAACTATGAGAAATGCATTTCTGTTGCTTATACCACCCACGCTGTGGTATTTAGTTATAGCAGCCCTAACAACTAATGCACTATGGTATGAGAACTGGAGATAAAAAGCAACGCAAGTGAGAAATCAGGGACTGAAAAATCTCTACTAGTTTTCTCTGTCTTTATCCATTTTACCATAAAGAGTCGTGTGTGCTTCTATTCTTGGACAGCAAAAAGGGGTTGTGTGTATCTTCTACTGTGGCTCTAACAGGTACCAGAAACACCCAACAGGACAGGATGAGTTGTGACAGTCCTAAAAAGGAGAGAGAAGGAGGCCAGGTCCACTGGTGGAAAGAAGTACTTAAGAAGTCAGCTTATCCTGGAGCAATCCCCCCATACCTCCCTATAGACCTGAAAGTCAGGACTGTGCTCCATCCCCCAACTCCCTCCAGACTCCAAGAAGATTCAATTACATTTAGAGACACAATGTCTGCCTCCCCTGGATTAATTTCCGGATCCTGCTTGTCCTTATCTCTTTTTTCTTGCTGAAAGTAAGAATCCCATAAAATTGTCTCTATCATAAACCAAGAAATGAGCCAGAGCAAGGCAAACATAAAGAGCACGGCTCTGTCTCTTATATAGACTTTGGAAGGGCCCAAGCATGACAGTTTGCCATACGGCTCACACACCTCCATTCTGTCTAAAGGGATCCACTCTGTTAGGGCAATGGACTAGAGAAAGTCTACATAAGTCCTGTTATAGAAGCTCAAAGTCCCCAGTACTCTAGCCCAATGCTGTCATGGATTTTTGAAATAACATAAAGTTGGCGGCAAGATCTAGCATTTACAGGGTGCTCGTAAAGTACTAGTCCCTTCACATACATTTTGTTAATTAATCTGAATAATAAACCCGGGAGGTAGATCATTTTTTTGCCTCCAGGTTGCAGATTGGCAAACTGTGGGACAAATTGAGCAACATGACTACAGCCATGTACGTAGTAAGGAGAAAAGTCTCTTTGATACTAACATCAGTGTACAATAAACACCTCAAAAAATCAAAGTGCTACATGGAATGTGATGTAATGACCAACTTTTGACTTATACTATAAATTTATACATGTATAAAATAGTCATTGAGTAAATATTATATGGCCATCCTCTGCAGGTTTTATCTCATTTAATACACACAAGAATCCACATGTACTTCTTCGTCATATTACATTGTATTACGGATGAGAAAAATTGAATTTTGCCAGGATTACCCAAAGAAGAAGTAAAATTTAAATTTGAACTAAGGTAGCTTGAGTTCAGAGTTTGCATTCTCTATACTACACTCTACTATCCATTCTGTGGCTGGAATGTTTTCCAGGTTGACCAGCTGACTTTATGCATGAGATAAAAGTTATATGATGCAGTATGGCCAGAGTTATATGCTTTAATATGGACCCTGGGGCATTGCTTTACCCCAAATCAAATTGAAGAAATAAGTCTCCATACTCAGCTCAAATTCCCCATGCAGACTGGACAGTGTTGGATTTCTCAGATGTTGCACTGTTTAATGTTCTTTCAAAGTGTGTTAGACCCTAGCACCCACGATTATTCCCAGGTGCAAAATTGTATGCACAAACAGTTGCTGCAGCAATTTACTGACTGTGAGCTCAATCAGCCAATTGTGAGCACAATTAGCTGCTCCCTGCTCATTTGGAAGGAGCCGGGGCGATGATTGCCTCTGCAATTAGCCAGTTGTGGGCAGCTCAGTTTCCTTGTGCAATTTTGCACCCTTAGACAGGGAATGTGCAAAAGTGATGCATGCCTGGAACTTTACACTTTTGACTCCAAATATCCAACCTCATGTCCATCTACCAATCTCCACATATAAATAGGATCCTTTTTTTTTTTTTTGGTCAGAATGGAAGCTACAGCCTCTGGGAGAGAAAGAATGAATGAGCTCAAACCTCATAGAACACTGCACAAACTGAAGAACCAATCTTTTCATTTTTTGTCAGAGGAGGAGGGAAAGACATGAGACTTCACCTTGGTTGGAAAAAGGGAAAGTGTATAAAAGGATGGGAAGACTTAATCATTAATAATTTGTGTACAAAAACAAATCTATGTAAAAACTGCTCAGCTCACAATAGGGAACATTTTGTTTTATCAGAAGTTGGGTGTCTATAGAAACTAGAAGCTAGATTGATGGAAGAATTGAAATGCCATTTTAAGTCACTAGAGCAATCAACAATTTTTCTTTTCTCTTTTCCTGTGTCCTGCTGAAAAAAAGAACAAATCTTCTCACTAAAGCTGAGCAGTTTCCTTCCCACCTGTCCCAGTAGAGAGAAACCCAGAAACCTATAAATTTTTATTGCAGCTGTCCACAAAATGAGCTACAGTCTGATTGAATTTGCTCTAGTTTTCCTTTAGCTATGAGTTGATTTTTTAAAAATCTCACAATGTGTTAAGTGAGATTTTGTTGCATTGATAGGAATTTCTAACTAGAATCAACACATCTGTAGGTTTTAAGGGAAATCAAAATGCAATGATGTCTGGTACCAGACTTTGCTGTTGGATTACTGCTGGATTACACCTTACTGTTGGAGCCTGTGAGCTTTCTTTAAACTTAAGGGTACATGTTCACTCTTTGTAACTCCATTAAGCCTAATGTAACAGCATGGCATTATTTATAGTAGCTAAAATGTGGAAAAAACAGGGTTCATCAACTGATGAATGGATAAACAAAATGTGGTATGGCCATCCAACAGAATATTACTCAACCATAAAAAGGGATGAAATATTAATACATTCTTTGACATAGATGACCTTTGACAACATTATGCTATTTGGAAGAAATCAGACACAAAAGGTAACATTATATGATTCCCTGTGTGTAAAGTGTCCAGAAAAAAAATCCATGGAGCCATAAAGTAGATTAGTGGTTGCCACCTGGGAAGAGATGGGAATAAGCAGTGACTTCAGATGGATTTGGGGTTCACCTTAGGATGATACCAATGCTCTGTAATTATATAGTGAAATTAGATAGTTGCATAACCTTATAAACATGCTGAAACCACTGAATTTTAATATTTAAAAGAATGGGCTTTACCAAGCAAGGTGGTACATTCCTGAAATCCCAACTACTCAGAGGACTGAGGAAGGAGGATCACAAGTTTGAAGCCAACCTAAGCAACTTTGTGAGACCCTGTCTCAAAGTAAAAAATAAAAAGGGCTAGGATAGGGTATAGCTCAGGGCTAGAGCACTTGCATAGCATGCAGCAAAAGTAGGAGAGAGAGACAGAGACAGACAGAGACAAAGAGGAAGGAGAAGAGGACAGCAGGTGAAGGGAGGAGAGGGGAAGGGAGAGAAGGGGACTGGAGGGAATGAGAAGGGAGGGGAGGAGAGAGGAAAAAAAGTTTAAACTTCATGATGTTAGAAAAAATTTACTCTTTAAGAGAGTCATAGCGAATTGAGCAAATTTAAGGAGAGTTTGCTTGGACTTGTCTATGGATCACTCAGAGAACCCCTTAGAAATATCCCTAGCAGAGAAGAGAGAGCTCAAATGTGGGCCCCAAGTCATTAGTTTATCCATCAAAAATAATTATTTGAACATCTACTATGTGCCAGGTGATTTAGTAAACACTGAGAAGAAGAGCCAGTGTATTTTTAATCTAGCAGTGGGATCAGAGTGTATGTGTAGCAGGGGAGGCTTAAACAGATATGTACTGTATGACATTCCTTGGGCCAACATTTCCAGTTTTCCATTCAATGTTTTAATTCCCATAGCACAACATTTCCTTGAGCCATAAAGGAAAGAAAAATTTTGCAAGGCAATTTTCTTGAGCTACATTCTAACTGGCATTATGTCAACCCAAGCAAGAACATACTTTGGTTTTTAATCTCTCTTTCATAGAGTTTACTGATATTTCCATCCCTCAGCTGGATGTTCAACGTGATGTGGGTTTCCCAGCCCAGTGGGCATGATGTGGACAGAAGGGTGAACCAGTCAAGAGGCACAGAATCAGTGCGAAGAGAGGCAGCACTGCCCTAATATTAACATCCACCTTCTCTCCTCTGAGTGTCAGTTGAAGATGCTAAGAGAAAGTCTCACCATATTTCTCACTAAGAGAAATAGTCAGATGGGAAGGAATTTCTATGGCATTAAGGACTAACATGTCAATTCCACAATTTTCCCTTACCCCATCATCCTGAAATACATTTCTTCAAAATGGTATCAATGCATATTGTCTCCACTTCTGTACTCCACTCTCATTCATACTTGGATCTGTATATCTGGTTGATTGTGCTAGACAGATGTGAAGCCTAATGAATACTTTATGCACTTCATAATCAGTCACTATAATCGCATTGCTTCAGTCTCCTAAATTTCTCTTACACGTGTCTCCAAACCACGACCACATTATCCTGCACAACCTTAGAGATCTGCTAACCTAGCCTGCCCCCATCCACACTTGCCTCACACCATAGCTAATCCAACTTAAAACAAACTCAGATCTATCAGCCTCTTAGTTAAGATTCTTCACTTAGTTCCCAATATTCTTAGAATAAACCTTTGCTAGATGTCTTGTTTCAAATGTCAGTGCGGCCAGAATAAAAAGCAAGTATGTCTGATATGTAAATACAATCTATTTCTTTTCTTACTCCACCATTACAGCCCGGGCTGTGCTTCTACTTGTATTACAGAGTGCGATGGCATGTATATGTAAGGGGAAGAGGATGCATTCTGAAGTTACATGAAAAACAAGTGCATAAGACACAAAGATGTGTGTTTGCCAACTCTTCTGAAGCCCTCTTCCTGCACACACAGAAAAACTACATTTTCCAAGGTCCTTTAGGGTTAGGTCAGGGCCATGTCACTGAGTTTAGCCATGGAAGCAGCCAAAGTGATATAAGCCGGTGAGTCTTAAACTTACTTACACAATGGAATAACTTATGGGAGTTTAAAACATAGTAATGCATGGATCTCAGTCCGGGAAATTCTAATTTAATTAGTATAGGGCATACCTAGAGTACTGACATTTTTAAATTCCCCTTCATGAGTCTAGGGTATGGCCAAGTGTAAGAGCTGAAGTAAACTATTCCCAGGCCTGGCCTTTGAAAATATTCTGTCCTCTTATACATTTCTATCATTACTTCATAGGCCAGTCAATCCAGATATTGGAAACTGTCAGCATGGGAAGCTGAGTGATTTGTAGATCTATACTGGACATGTAACCTGAACAAGAAACAGATCTTTATTAACTTTAAAACTCATTTGTTATCACAGCAAAGCTTCTCCTATTCTGACTAATGTAATGAAAATTACCTTCAGCATGCCTTTAGGAATTGTCCTCAGTGAAAGGATCAACACAGCTCATTTTTCTTCCAGCACTGGAAAACAACACTGTTTCTTCAGAAAAGAAATAGATGGAATTTATGGCTTGCATTTAAAGGGTATCATACATGGATATGTGCTCTATGAATATTAAAATACACGGAGTGACTCACAGCATAATCAGCAAGCAGGAATTGCAACCTGCAGAAAGAACGGTGAGTCTCTACTGCTTATCTCACACTCATTACAGAGCAATGGTTCCCCAGCCTGAGATACTTTACTAGGAAGCCCCGGTGGAGCTTACAATAATCCCAGAGCCACTGCACTGTAGATCATGTGATGAACCCTTGATACTACGGCTGCCTCCACAAGTTCTGGTTCATAGAAATAAAATTGAAAATTGTCCACATCATCAACCAAGTGTTTCTTATTCTTCACGTAGGTATTTACCAAATTTGGTAATACACTTTGTCTTCCAGCCTCTCAGTGAACTTAGGTTTTGTTCTTGAGTTACGTTTCATATTTCTCCTCAAATTGTTGTTAAATGTTAAACAAACACAAAATACAGAAAGGATAGATGAATCTCAAAAATATTGTTTTTAACAAAAGAATTTACATGCCAGAAGTACCTATCATTATAATCCAATTTGCATGGTTTAAGAACGGATGAACTGATCTATCGTAATCAGACCACTGAATCACCTGTTGGATGGAATAGAGGCAGAAATTGACTGGAAAGGGGCAGAAAGCACTTTTGAGTGCAAGGGAAATGTTCTTTATCTCAGTGGGAATGGCACTTACATGGATACATACATATATTCACACATACATCACCTACCAATTGATGCATAATGAATTGTATACTTTATATATGTCACTGCTCATAAATGTTATCTTAGTAAATTTTTAAAAAGAAAATAAAAATAGAATAAGCAGTATACTGATGGTTATGTGTTCCTCAAGACCAAAGACCCCCATAGGCTGCTCACCAGTTTTCTTCTGTTAATTTGAGGATTGATGTCCTATAGCCTGCATTTAATGCACATCACCAGGAATGACCTTCATGAACCTAAAGATTTATATAGGACAGCCCTAGGTCATGAGGAGTCAAAAGTAAATCAACATCAAATTCCTTCTTGATACTATTCCCTCCTGCATCCCTAAAGGAACACATTAGAAAGTCCAAAGTAAAGCAAAGTGGAGGTAGATCTAGAAAAGATTGGTTAGAAAGGTTCTTAATGAGTGGCCTCAAAAGGCGTGAGGCTACAACACAGTGAAGTTTCTCTCTGTAAAATTATGACACAGGAAGACACAGAAGATCTGGCTCATTGAGACCACAAGATAAGGAATAATGATACTTTCTTATCAAAAAGGATCCTCTCCAACCAAAGCATGCCCAATACTAATATTGTACCACTAGTTAAGTATCGCTAGCTGAAAGTTTCCTTGAGAGAAAGATATATTCCCAGGAGTCAAAAGAGAAGGGGAAGGATATTCAAGTTGTTAGACTCTGTTGTCAGTCATTTATACCTTAATGTAAAAATCATCAGTCAACAACTGCATCAACTTAGCCACACTTTGCTCAGTTCGATCATCACATCTAACACCAAACTAAGGACTGATTTGTCACTTAGTCCTTACTGCTCACCTTTCCTCTCAGAACATCAGTATGTGAGGGCAGGTAAAATGTAATTTCTCTAAATGTAGACAGGGAGTGGGTAGAAGATAGAAAGGAGGTTAGGAGGGAAGGAAAATTTCTGCTTGGCTATTGGTCTAGTGACTTTATTTCCCAGTAAGTCTTTGCATTTCTATGTTTTCCTGACTGGGGGTTTGTTATTACTTTAAAAAAGAAAATGCCACCAAATTAACATTTTAAAGCATTTTGGTTGTTGATGTTGATGCTGCACTTATTATAGAAGTCTCGTTTCATGTTATATTTAATAACGGAAAGTTTTTGATGACACCTAGACAAGTTACTAGCTTTCTCCAATTATCTTTGTATCTAGTTATTTTAATATTAAATACTAATATCTTTATAGCTATATTTTTCTAGGAAAAAAAAAGTCATCTAAAAGCCATAATCATTTATCTCCCTTTAGCCAATAATCTGTCTCTTATCTTATCATCTAGTCTAGAATTTGTCAAACAAAATAAATACTTGTTGACTTCATACCTCACTTTTATATGATTGCCTGAGTTAAGTAGAAATGTCACTATTAACTGTCACATCAGTTTTGTTTGCATTTTTTTTAAATCTTTGAAGAATATTCTTACATACATTTTTTCTTCAGAAGACTATGCTAAGTTGATAACTGCTGTCAAAGGTATGTGCATACTCTAATCCTTGGACCTATGAATGCTATCCTGTTTTGTAAAGTTTTTACAAGTGTGTCTAAAACAAGGACTTTGAGGAGCAGAGATTATCCTGGATTTCCTGGTGGATCCCAACAGCCATCGCATTATCCTTAAAAGAGAGAGGTGGAGGGAGCTTAGATGCCTAAGAAGAAAATAGCAATATGAAAACAGAGTAGAGATTGGAGTGATGGAGCCACCAGCCAAGGAATGCCAGCAGCCACTAGAAGCAAAAGGCATAAGGAAGAACTGCTTCCCAGAGCCCCCAGAAGATGTATGGTCCTGCTGACACCTTGATTTCAGACTTCAGGCCTCAAAACCTGAGAGAGGATAAATTTCCGTTGGTTTAAGTGCCAGGTTTTGGCAATTTGTTTCAGCATGTCTGGGAAAGTAATACAAAGTTTGAAATAGCAACAAGTAATAGATATTCACTGTAATTGATTCAAGCAGCACCATACTATCCTACCACCAAAAAATAACAAATGTTAATACTGCAGATTTTGTTAAATACTATTACTATTTTTAAGGAAACACATGAGAATCACCCCTTATCTGATAACATTATTAAAATGCTAAAAGTTCTACCCCGAAGTGGTTCTGAATTCTTTAGGGGAATAGTTAAAATGAGGTGCTATCAAGAGAAATGGTTAAAGAAGATGTGGTACTTTTATACAATGGAGTATTATTCAGCTATAAAAAATGATCACAAGGAGGCTTTTATAGGTAAATGGATGAGACTTGAGACCATACTCATAAGTGAAATAAACCAAACACACATGTGTAAACACCGCATTGCCTCCCTAGTGTAAGAAACTGAAAGACTCAATAAGATACAAAATTCCTGATAAATATAGAGAAATGGTTCTGAAGTCCAATGGTGCTTTTATTCTTTGATTTGATTGGTTTAAGTCCCTTTCCTACTATTTGAAAGCAATAAGCAAGAAGATAGGAACAGCTCTTTTGAAAAATGAGACACTATAGTAGCCATTGCTCATTTCTTGTTATCCGACTTGAAGACCTGTAATGCTATTCTCTTTTATCTGGTTTTATACTACTTTGTTTTGTTTAAATTTATTGTCTGTAAATGTAAGAACAACCATTTTGAAGAAAGCAAGAGACACTAGGGTAACCATTGTTAATCTCCTGTTGTTATGTTTTGAAACCCTGTATAGCTTGCAGTGTTCTGCTTTGAAATGCTATATTATGTTTGACTCTATTCTGTTTTCTTTCGCTTTTTTCATTCTGTTTTGTTTTGTTTTTTCTTATTTTCTTT
>RJWT010022554.1:0-17140 GCA_004365215.1 Cuniculus paca | reverse complement strand
TCAGATTGTTTTTCTCTACCAGAAAAGTTTTCTGTCATGATGTCTGTGAACATTTTTTTTTATGTCATTTGTGGTATCTCCTGCTTGTTCATTGACTCCAATTAACCTTAAGTTATTCTTCTTTGTCTCATCTAGCAGCTCCTGGATTGATTTCTCATGGTCCCTTGCTAGTTTTTAGAAATCTTTTCTTTTCCTGGTTGCTGACTGCAAGCTTGTCTTCAGTATCTGAGATCCTGTCCTCACATTGGCCTAATCTGATTCGAACACTTTCAGTGGAGTTTTTATTCCCTTGGATATCTGCTTGAATCTGCTTTATGGATTCCATTTCTTTCCTGTGCTGAGCTTCCATAATTTGCTTAAGCTCATCTATTTTTCTCTCTGCATCCACTGTAATGTTGCTAAACATGATGTGTACTTTGGTAATCTCTGTAGTTATCTGAGAGATTATTTCTGATTTCATTTTTTCCAGAGCCTCATGCAATTGCTTTGTTGTTTCCACTTCAGAGAGACCTGGTGGGGCGCTTTCAGATTGTCCCACCTCATTGCCCTCTGGACTTGCCTTTGGTGAACTGGATGTCTGAGGTTGCATTTTGCTTAAATATCTTCTCATTTTATTCTCTTTTTCAGTTTAATTCTTGGGGTGATGTTTGTAAGTTGCCTATGGTGGGTTGCTTTATTGGTAGTATTTAGGACCCTTAGGTGCTGATTACATCTCTGAGGTATCTTCCAGATGTAGCTGGTTTTTGTGTTTTGAGTCTTTTGGAAGACCTTATCTCTTCAGTTTGTTGGAGATGAGAAGCTGTTGCATGTTTGGCCTGGTCCCTGGTTCTTTGGCACTGTACTACAGTATTTTCTGTGACCCTTCGTCAGTCTCAGTCATGAATTCCAGGATCAACAGCTGTTTATAACAGTTATGTCAGTTTTGGCTGTAGTGGTATCAGTAGCATCAAACACATCCTGGAAAATGACAACTTGAGCTAACCCTTAATTTGCCACTTTTAACGGTATAAACTAGCCAGGGATGTAGCTCAGTGGCCTAAGCGCCTGCCTGGCAAGTGCAAGGTCGTGAGTTCAATCCCCGGTGCTGGAAAAAAAACAAAACAAAACAAAAGTATAAACTAGATTTGTTATTATATAACAAAATGTAAAACAAACCAGATAATTATATGCAATCTATAAGTCCATAATGTGTCAATTTTGCCCTTGGGATTAAAATTTAAAATGGATTAAGGAGAAAGTAGAGAAGTGGCAGAAGAGGAAGAGATTAGAAGTAAGGGTGGAGGACAAAGGGGATCACGCCAGCTGGGGAAACCGGTGCAGAAGACTGAAGGAAGAGAGCGATGGAAGAAATGAAAGAAGAACAGAACCACACCCGCACAGAGGCTAGGAACCACTGTCACACTCACATAAAAACAGTGAAGGAGAAAGAGAAAACGATAAGCAAGCAGTCCACTTCCAGGATTCTGTCTGGTTTTACTAGTAGACAAACCTATGGAGACAGAATCCTGAATAGTGCTGATCTATCCCAGCAGGCCAGCAGTTGCTTTGTGGCAGAGTAGTGGATAATCTCAGCAGGTCTGCCCCAAGACCAGACTCACTGGGCTTGCCACAGTCCAAGCAGTTTCCACCAGGAGCTCCTGGAGGAAGCCGGCAGCAGTTCTGGGTTCTGGGCTTATCCAGCCCATCTCCAAAATGGCTCTCAGCTAATCGCTGTCTCCCAGTGGGAGGACTGAGTCCTCTGCACTCACCATCAGCCAGTGCAGTCCTCCACATCCACTGCTCCCCTCCACTGCTGCGTCTCTCTGCAGAGGCCTCTGGGGTTGCCAGCTGTGTTCACAGGTTCAAACAGCTCCTCTTGTTCAGTGAGTTCCATCTCAGAGAAAAAGTGCCACTGGCTACCGCTTTTTTCTTTGTTGAAGTTTTTCTTTTTACTCTCTCTGTGGGCTTCAGTTTGTACTTTAGATTCTTCCTGAGGCCAGGGGATCCACTTCCTTCCTTGTTGCTTTCCTCACAATGTCATATTCCAGTGTCTGCACAGTGACTCTCAGAGAGGCTGTGTGGCTGCTGCTCATCACCCCGCCATCTTCCTGGAAGTCAGAAGGTTGTTTTAATTGATTTAAAGTTAGTATGTCAGAGCTGGGCCTGGTGGCGCACACCTGTAATCCCAGCACTCGGGAGGCTGAGACAGGAGGATTGTTGTGAGTTTGAGACCAGCCTGGGCTACAAAGTGAGCTCAAGGCCAGCCTGAACGGCATAGTGAGACCCTGTCTCAAAAAGACAAGGGCTGGGGATTTAGCTCAGCAGCCTAAGCGCCAGCCTGGCAAGTGTGAGGTCATGAGTTCAATCCCCAGTGCCACCAAAAAAAATAAAAAAATAAAGTTAGTATTGTCAGCCAGCCTGGTGTGCTCACCTGGTGAGTATGAAGGTGAGCATGCCACAACCAAGGATAACAACCTGCCTGGCAAGTTTGCACTCACAGGCACACCTCCTCCACTCCATAGTTCTCCTCAGATCGAGGTCACTTTTGATATTGATGCTGATGGCATTCTCAGTATCTGCCATTGAAAGGTCCAGGAAAAGAGAACTAGATTACCATCACTAATAACAAGGGCCATTTGAGCAGGGAGGACATAGAGCGTATGGTCTAGGAAGCAGAGAGGTACAGAGCTGAAGATGAGAATGAGAGGGACAAGGTGTCCTCCAAGAATTCACTGGAATCCTATGCTACTAATGTGAAAGCAACTGCTGACGATGAGAAACTTCCGGGCAAAATCAATGATGAAGAGAAACAGAAGATTCTTGACAAGTGCAATGAAGTTATCACCTGGCTGGATGAGAATCAGACTATAGCGGAGCTGGAGGAAGGCTGCAGTCCCACCATCGCCAAGCTGTTCAGGGTGCCGTTGCCATCTGTGGAGTTGTGCTGGGGCTTCCCTTGTGGGGGAGCGCCTCCACCTGGTGGTGCTTCCTCAGGGCTCACCATTGAAGAGGTTAAGAGAGCCTTGAGTTTAGATTTAGCATTGTTCCACACAATAATAAAACATTGAAGGACCTAAATCTGTAGCAAATTCCACAACAGTTAATAAAGTTTAAGGGCTGGGGATTTAGCTCAATGGCTTAAGCACCTGCCTGGCAAGCCTGAGGTCATGAGTTCGATCCCCGGTACCAAAACATCCAAAAAAAAAAAAAAAAAAGTTTACCAGCTATAGTAAAGTACTGGGCATTCTCAATACTTGAATATGGAACATGTACATTGGGAAAAGGTCACATTGTGCTTTATAAGTACTGTATTATAAGTGTAAATGCAGTGTCTTCAATAAAACTTTAAAATTGGCACCATAAAAAAACAAAAATAAAAAAATTAGTATGTCAAAAAATGTCGTAATTCGTAATGAAAATGTCAAAAGGTCCCTGGCCCTGGGAAGGGCAGACATGGGCTGCAGATGTCTGTGCCCAGGCCCCATGCACACCTGTGCTGCTGGGTCACCACAGGTATGCTCACAGAGCCCTTTCCTCCTCCAGCATCGTGGGGACCACTTCACACTGCTGCTTGCCTTGCTCTGCCCTGCTCTCTCTCTGCATCATTGAGCCTTCTAGTTCATCCAAAAGTCTGCAGCTGGCAGAGCAACCAGATGCTGACCTGGCCTGCACAGATTAGAGGACAGCAGATGAGCTGGGCATGGTGGCATGTACCTGTAATCTATCACTCTACAAGGCAGAGGCAGGAGGGTCACAAGTTTGAACCTGGCCCAGGCAACCTAGCAGCTTACACCCTGACTCTGAATGAATGAATGAGTTATAGACATAGCTTAGTACAAAGGCCCTGGGTTTCATCCCCAGTACCGCCAAAAAAAAAGTTGTATTTATCTGTGACTTGATAGAAAAACTGTTATACAGATGTAAGGATGCTGTAAACATCACAGGAACCAACCAAGCACTTCTTCAAACACTGGAGTCGTTTAGGACTCTATCATGAGTAATAGAAAACACAGTCTAAACAGGCTGAAATAAAAAGCGAACCTATTAGTTGATGTTACTTAAACATTTCCAGGGTAGAGTCAGGTCCACTCCTACAGTAGTCCTGTCTTCCCCATAGTGGGGCTCACTGCAAACCTGATGTCTTTCCACACACAGTTGTGCTCAGATGGGGCCCTGTGGTGCTGCCCTTGATCTGGGTAGGTCTGCCACTCATTAACTGGCATAGCTGGGCAGGTCTGGGGCAGGGTCAGCATCACTTGGACTCCAGGCACCTGGAGTTGCTTCCCCCAAACAAAATATAAGTATCATTGCCACAGGAAGCCAGGCAATCCTGAGTGGCGGTGAATAGACTAGGATCTTCTCTTTGTAAGGCTTTTACTTCCAGTACTGCTCTGACTATGCAGAGAGCCTCTCTCCCGGGGCTTAGGGCAGAATTCTCAAGGGAAAATGCAGGGTCTGTAGGCCTTGCTAGCATTCATACAGTGGCCGGTCTCCCTCCTGCTAGCCATCACCATTCCCCTGCCTGATGAATTACTGTCAGGAGGACCTCTGTGGAGCCTGCTCTGTGCGGCGCTTTCTGCCAGTGCTGGGGACATACTGATGCCACATATGGCTTGCTTCCAGGGCACCCCAGCAGGGAAATATCACTTCAGTACATGTGCAGGCAAGAAGTAAAGACCCTCAGTGGGAGAGTGCATCTGGGAAGACTTCATGGAGGAGGTGACATCTGGGCTGAAATGGGAAGAGGGAGTAGAAGTGTACCTGCTCGGCAGGCAAAATAGCTGCTATAAAAATTCTTTGTTAGCCAGGCCTGGTGGTGCACGCCTGTAATCCCAGCACTCGGGAGGCTGAAACAGGGGGATTGTTGGGAGTTTGAGACCAGCCTGGGCTACAAAGTGAGCTCAAGGCCAGCATGAACGGCATAGTGAGACCCTGTCTCAAAAAGACAAGGGGTGGAAATTTAGTTCAGCGGCCTAAGCGCTGGCAAGCGTGAGGTTGTGAGTTTCATCCCCGGTGCTGCAAAAAAAAAAAAAATTTCTTGTTTCATCAAGGGTCTGTGGACAGGAGGGTCAGAAAGTTAGGAGGCAAAGGGCCATTCTGGGTGCTCGAGGTTATGTGACACACATGTTGGGCGAGCGTCTGAGTTTCCTGCAGACTGTAAACTTGAGAAAGGCTGTGAACCAGATGGATGGCTTCCTGATAGTGCAAACCTGTGGCACATGTGCCGTGACAGGCTGTTTGTCATTGAAAACTCTATAAAAGTTTTGCCATCACTGGCTCAGGAAGTTGCCAGTGATATGTGGCTGGATATGAGGTGTGAGGTGAGGCCAGGGAGAGGAGGGCAAGGTGAAGTAGAAAGAAGGGTCCGCTGAAGTGGACTCTGGAAGACGTCACCGTGGTTGCGTGCAGGGCTGAGGCCACAGCACCAGGTTCCAGGTAAAGGCTGGGAGCAGAGTCCAAGGCCTGCCATCCCTAAAGGAAGGAGCCTGCCACCTGGGGTTCTAGGTGCAAGGACAGAGCTGGACTGAGGAGTCACCGGCCTGGGTGACTTCCTGGTGGCTTCCTGTGCTCCGCATTCGCTTTCTATAAATGGCTGATGTGCTCTGAATTTTCCAGCCTGGCCTGTTAGGAATGTTGACTGTTCCTAACGAAGTAACTGGTGTCCTGTGAACGGAGGGCTCTAAATTGCTCATTCGACCTAGGATCTTCTTGCATAGAACTCATTCCTGTACACTGACCTTGTGTTGAATGTGCTGGGCACCAGCAAGAGCACATTTGTTCCTGTCACAACCCTCACATCTAGGTGTGGATGGCATGTTTCCTTTAGGGCAGGCTTTGCTTTATGCAGAGCTCAGAGGACACTAGCCTCATACACACATATTCAAACACAGAAGCTCACTTTTCTTTAAGGCGGTAAATGTCAAAATTACTGTTTGAGGAAGCAGGTGCAGGCCCGTAATCGCCTAGAATCCTCAAACAGCTTAAGAGAGTTCAGCCACAGGCCATTGTAAGGGACCTGGGGAGGAAGGTGTATGCTTAGACAGCAGGTGTCTTCGGTCACTGCTCCATCACGCTGTTGTTTCTGCCTCTACCTGAACCCAACCCCCTCCCAGCCTGACAGAAGTGTTCGCTCATGCAGCTAGCCCTGCCTCTGTCTGTGCCACATCTTCCACCTGTCGGCTGAGACATCAGAAGTCGATGTCCATGTCAGCCTCTGGGCACCCCAAGATGATGGTACCTCCAATAGACAGTGAAGGAGATAACTTCAAGGCTATGTAAGAAAAATGCACATTCCTTTTGAAACTAATGTGTACCCACTGCTGCGTAATTTTGTGCTGTGGATTTTTTAGTCGCAAGGTTTTGTTACAGTCATCCACAGGTGTCCTTTGTGTGATTTTTAGTTAAACACATCCTGTCTCATGCTGTCCTTGGTCACTGTGTGTGTCTTTGGCCTTTGCATATCACAGAGGACATAAGAAATGCCCTCTTCTCCCCACCTTGCTTCCAGCATGTGGAATTGTACACCATTTGTGTGCTTCCAGAACTTTTTGGTTGCCTATTCTCTGATTACAGCTGCAGTTCTTTCTTTCATTTTGGCACAGTTCTCTGTGTGTAAGCAGTTTAAGAAGGAAACGGGAAAGCTTGAGTTAACCTTTCTCTGTCCTAGAAATCCCTGCATTTATCTTGTCCTTGAGAATGCATATGTACCATTCCTTTAAACTCAGTGAGAGTTTGTCATATTACAGCCTATTTCTTGGGTACTCTTTCCCACTTATCTTACGTTTTGCGCCTGGGTCCTATAAAATACCCCTTGG
The DNA here is from genome assembly GCA_004365215.1 of Cuniculus paca. Lineage (NCBI taxonomy): Eukaryota > Metazoa > Chordata > Mammalia > Rodentia > Cuniculidae > Cuniculus > Cuniculus paca. Next base: position 10,346 of record RJWT010022554.1, on the reverse strand, counting down.
ATATGGAATCATTATACTGTATCTGAGAGGTTTACTGCAGTTGTAAATTTTTCTGTACCATGATTTTGTGAACAAAGATGTCAGTCTTTTTATTTTCTGGTCTCATAGCACTGTTCCTGATCAGAGAACTCCAGTTGCTTCAACCCACAGTATTAGCAGTGCGGCCACCCCAGATCGAATCCACTTTCCACGAGGCACTGCCAGTCGTAGCACTTTCCATGGCCAGCCCCGGGAGCGGCGAACTGCAACATACAATGGCCCACCTGCCTCACCCAGCCTGTCCCATGAAGCCACACCACTGTCGCAGACTCGAAGTCGAGGCTCCACTAATCTTTTTAGTAAATTAACTTCAAAACTCACAAGGCGGTAAGTGCCAGGTGATGCTGGTTGTATTGGTGCAAACATAGCCAAAGGAGAAATGTCTTTTCTGCTGTGTGAAACTGGTGCCCAGGTGCTTGTTGTCATTCATGTATGTATGTGTGTATATATGTGTAACTTTAGATTGTAAAGCCTTTAAAATAGAAATTACAGAACTCGGGCCGGGGATTTAGCTCAGCAGCATAGGTGCCTGCCTGACAAGCACAAGATTGGGCCTTAGATCCCCAATTCCAAAAAGAAAAAAGAAAAGAAATTACAGAACTCAAAGCCTTTTGTTTTCCTCTAATTCCTATTCTTTTGATCACACATCTGTCCATATGGCGCCTTCACTGCAGTTTAGCAGGGAGGTGGCCCTCCATAGCAATCACTAGGTCACCAATGGGTCCATTAGGATCACCCCTGTGTACACAGGAGGTGTTTATCGCACTCTGTTGTTACTGAATAATGAACACTGTGTTTCTCAGAAGTTATCTTGAAGTTATTCTCCCTCAGTCTCAGTTGCACTGAGAGCAAGGTAGTGTCTAAAAAATAGTACTGCTTCAGAGATAAAACCCTGACCTATTCTAAAGATACAATATCTGAAGCTGAGCTTGGTGACACACACTTGTAATCAGAGCTGTTCAGGAGGAGGCTGAGGTTAGAGGATCACAAGTTTGAGGCCAAGCTGTACTACAGATTATGATCCTGTTTCAAAAAAGCAAAAAAAACCTTTGGTGAGTCACATTATTAAACAGGCAGATCTGTTGTTAGGATGCCAAATATCAGTTAGCCTGACTACAAGTCACGTGATCCAGAGGTCTCAGGTGACTTCTGACTCTCTTCTCAGTCCCTTTACCACAACAGAATAGGCAGAACAGAATGATCTAAAGGGCATTGCCCCAAGCACCTATCTGTGACCAGCTAGGGAGACAGTGAGTTCAGTCCATAAAGAGTTGAGTGACCCCATTATTCATGCCTGCCTGCCTGCCTGCCTGTCTTCCTTCCTTCCTTCCTTCCTTCCTTCCTTCCTTCCTTCCTTCCTTCCTTCCTTCCTTCCAGGGTCCTCCTGCCTCAGGCCTGCTTATGCCCCTGCTCCTTCCTCAGAGAATAGGCTGAAATTTGGATGGTGGGAAACAGTAGCCAGGACAGTTCCCTGGCTGCCTTGACTCTTTCCCTGCTCCATATCAGTGGGCATTGTCCTCTCTGGGCCCCAGCATCGAGGATGTGCAGGACAGGTCCACTGAAGTTCAGAAAAGGTAGCTGTGCCTGCGCAGTTTGTTCTAGGTGAGCTGTTGGTGTTTTTGGTCACCTTGGGCCTCATTGATGAAAATATCACCAGGCATCTCTGAATGCTTACTGTATGCTGACATACTTAGATGGACATCTGAATATACAGACGGCCTCAGTTTCTACATACAGACACCTGTATGTACTATGTATATATCCTTAGATGTATTATCCTTACATGGGATATACCGTCCACACAACTTCTGTATGCGCATAGACTATGCCTATATGTATAATACACTTCCCATCCCTCTCATATTTTATTCCCTCATCCCGCTTGCAGAGTCGATACTCTCATTTTATAGGAAAAACTGAAGGTGAGATTCAGGGAGGTGAAGGTACATGTTCCAGTTCTATACCGAAAGCATAGCTGTGCCAGGCCTGGCAGGCTGCAGACGAGGCCCTTCAGGAGCCCCGTGTCCCCATAGGCTCAGCAGAGGGCTGTTGCGGGCCTGCATCCTTTGCTCTCATTTTCTGATTACATTTACTTCATATTATATTCTATTTGAATCAGAGTTAGAAACTGAAGTCTTTCTCTTTCTCTGTTTTTTATTGTTGTTGTTTCTTTTGGTCTTTTTCTTTTTTGATGCAGGGTGTCACTTTGTAGCAGGCTGGCCTCAAACTTGTGATCCTCCTGCTCTAGGTTCCCAAATACTGGTATTACAGGCATGTGCCACCACACCTGGCTGAGACTAAGATTCCTTGTTAAAAAAATTCTGAGTGATCATCTTGTTTTAAAGTGTCCGTCCCCAAAACTTTGCAAAAAGACAGTCTTATCCTGCTTTGTGAAAAATTATAAACTGAGGTCATCATCTGTCTTAGTCCTAGTCCCGTACTTTAGTTATAGGCTGTTCTTAAAAGTCCTTAACATCTTTGCCGTTGCAGTTGAAACCTCTCTCCCTAGCAGGCATTGCTGGAATTAAAGTTGCAGTGCCTGTAAGGTGAAGATGCTGGCAGTTAGATGCTGTGAGGCAGAGCTGAGGGGTCCTGGCACAAGCAGCGTGTGGCTTCAGAGAGCTGGGGTCTGTGTAGTTGGGAGGAGTGCGTGGTTCCCCTCCTGGCCCTGCTGTGAGTGCTCTGGTCTCCACTACCCTGTAGGAGGAAGTGGCCCAGGTCCCTGGGCAGTATGCAAGGCTCCTGTCCCCCGGTGGCCTCCCTCCCCTTTGTACTTTAGCTTAGGCCACTTGAGGGAGGAAAAGAAAAGTTAACTCTCATTTCCCAAATAGGAAATTAGGAATGAAAATGCATTTTAAAGATCCTTTAATCATTTTTCAGCTAATCTAATACCATCTTATATTTACGGAGTGTTTCATTATAAAATATTTCATATATATGATCTTTACCATGTACAGCCTGTCCCCCACATTTGACCTGTATGAGGTGCTTGGCAGTTGTCTACTGTAGACATTTTAGATATTTTGTCATTATTTTAAGCAGTCCAGAGCCGGGGATTTAGCTTAGTGGTATAAGCGCCTCCCTGGCAAGTGCAAGGTTGTGAGTTCAATCCCCAGCACCAAAATAAAATAAAATTAAAATTAAAAAATAAAGCAGTCCAAAGTTACCCTCAAATTAGAAAAAAAATCCAAAGGATTTCATCACTTCAGTCATTCTGAATGTCCACTGTGTCCTTTGACAGATGGCCTTCAGCAGCCTACGCTTGCCCAGAAGTCCTCTAGTAATCAGATACCTAATCCATAGTTTGGAAAGTTTTTGGTCAGATTCTGTTCACCATGACCTATGCATCTCTTTAAAATTGTTTAATGACCATAATCACTCTTGTAAAAACATTGTTTTGTTTTGTTATATAAAAATAAAATCCAGGGCCAGGGATCTAGCTCAGCGGCCTCAGCGCCTGCCTGGCAAGCACAAAGTTGTGAGTTCAATCCCCGGTGCCGCAAAAAAAAAAAAAATCAAAACCAGAGCAACCCGTTAATTCAGGACCCCTCTTGTCTCTCAAGAGCTATTACTATTCCCTAATAAGTTTTTCTACTCTTGAAAATAAAAAAATAAAATCTAGCCAAGCATGGTGTCACCAGGCAGCTGAGGCAAGAGGATCTCAAGTTCAAGGTTAGCCTGCAAAACTTAGCAATACTGTGCTGAGGATGTCGCTCAGGGATAGAGCACCCTGGGTTCAGTGTTCACTGCTCTGTGTGTGTGTGTGTGTGTGTGTGTGTGTGTGTGTGTGTGCGCGCGCGCGCGCCATACTGTTACGTTAACACTCGATTTCCATTCATTTTAAAATATAAAATGGAGAAGTCCATAGCCTGTTTTGTTCTTAAAAAGTGATTTATATCATACCCCATTGTAACATTCTGTTATTTAAATTATGTTCCTGAAATAAGTGATTTTATTAACAGTTAAAGAGTTTTATAATGAATTTTTTCATTTTATATATAAGATACTCTGAAGAAAATCAAGAAATGTTACTTATTACTGATATGTTGCAAGTGTACCCATCTGAAGATCTTTAGAGCCAAGGTCAATATTTACCACTAAACCTTTCTTACAAGTACAGATTTTTTAATACCTAGTTAAAAGATCACATATTCTTTCATTATCCATATTAATTATGCTTTTTCAACAAATGTCACTGTTATTGGCCAGAAGAGGAGCTCTATATTTGGATTTTTTGTTTGTTTTCTTTCTATAACTGATTAGATTTCCTATTTAATTCATGCGAGTCCTTTTTGTTAATTTTTTTTTTTTGGCTTAATTTCTTTTAGAAACATGTCATTCAGGTTTATCAAAAGGTAGGATTTGTGTGTACGCACTTATTTTTCAATTCTCATCCCAAAATGGCTCCTGCAATTAACCCCAGGTTTGGCTTTTCTGGCCCTGTTTTTTCCTTTAAAACTAAACTTTCTGCTGAGAACTAAATACTTATTTCCCTGAAAGGAAACTGGAGAGAAATAAATTAACTCTGTCAGGATTGTAAAGGAACTGTGGCACCCGTGCAATGAAAACCTTGTGCATGCTCTGTGCATTTTCTTTCTTTGGTAGAATTATTTAGCATCCAAATAATTCTGTCACTGTACTAATAACACTTAGCATGCTTCTGTTTGAAGAATGAGATGTTCAGTAATATTAACATGTAATTTATGATTAGCCACAAGCATGGGAAAGGTAAGTGGTAATTTGTGTTGTCATTTTTATTTTACTAAGGTTTAAATTAGCAAAACAGCTTTAAAATGACAAATTATCAGTTAAGACTAATACTGGAGACAAGTGTAAAATTCAAACCTACAGCCTCATTTGGTTTGGCTTTTTCAGAAACTAAGACGTGAGCAGCTGCATAGCACAAATGTTTTATTATTTTTGGAAAGTTGAAGAGTAAATAGTATCCTATCTAAAAACCACTTCCCCCAGACCACTGAAGGGTGTTTCACTGTTTTTACTAAAGCACTCCTGTAAATGGTAGTCCGATTTGATTAGTATTTCTGGTGTTAACAGTCATGACACCAAAAATATTGCTGTCCTTGGAGTGCACACACACAAAGCAAGAAACCTGCCCATACGGGCCAGAGCGCACCTGGCCCCTGAAAGGCTGAACTGCCAGTTTTTGTGTTTACAAAACTGATGAGTCACTGTGAGGCTCTGTTCACGTGAGCCCTTTATCAGAAACTGTGGAGAAAAGTGCTTTCTTCCATTGGAAAGTACTCTTTCATTATTTTTCAGTTGATCTTCCTAGCTGTCAGATTTTTCCTTGGACAGAAAATGCTACAGTTGAAGGTAGAATTCAGCTGATAGCCAGCTGCATGTCCTTTTCATTGGAAAGTCACCACACAGTGGGGAATGGGTAAAAGCCATTTGGGAGACCCGGCAGGACGTCAGCTGTGGCTGTGTGGCCTATCCCTGCCCATGCCTGAGTCCTCACAGGAGGACCATGTCGCAGGAGAGCCATGTCGCCTGTTGAGTCAGGCTGAGAGCAAGGGTAGTAAACCCAGCTGGGGATCAGAAAGTGCTTCGATTTGTTCATTGTCTGACGTTTGTGTTGCTATATGGGTGGTCGTGTACTGGTGTGTAAGATTTCTTTTCTCTTTCCCACTTCTCTCTGCTTCCACATTCTATTCATTGAGGCTTCCAACTGAATATGAAAGGAACGGGAGATATGAGGGCTCAAGGTGAGGGAAACCATTTTTACTTCAAATCTCTTCTAGGTGTGTATCTTGTTTCTGTGGTGGAAGGGCACTTTTCTGAATGTTCTGTATGACAGTCCTGTTGCCTGTCCCTGTAGGATGCTCAGAGAGCTGCCGCTGCCACCTCCTAGTGGCCGGGTGAGGAGGCTGCACCGAGCCCCAGTCACCACCGGAGGGTGCTGGTGCGCTGCTAGCGCCTCCCCAGCCCCACTTCCGTGTGTTTGTGTGTAACGCGTGGCGGCCTGGGCAGCTTTGAGCACCTCTGAATAAGGTTGGGGGAAGGCTGGGGTTGGAGCAGGAAGAAGCCCTTGACCATCACTGACTCACTTTGTGGTTCTGTTCTCAAGGGATATAACAAACCTTTAGTAGGATTTGGATGTTTCAAATTAGGTACGTTTTCTTCTAAGATGCTTGTAGGAGCCTTATGTCTGCTCTTTGATTTGTTGTAGCTGTCGTTTCATGATAGATAGGGTAGGTCTCTGCTGGGCCTGTTGCACACCAGTCACCACCATGCAATTTTAGGGCCTCACTGACCCCGGCTAGTTTTTCTACCCCGGCTCTGTTGGTGGGACTTTTTATGATTGAAAGCCTTCAGTAGCCCATGGAACTCCTCAGTCCTGGACCTGGCTGCTCCATCAAGGCAGCACGGTAAGTGCCAGCAGTCTGCAGCAGACTCTGGCTGCCCAGATCTGCAGCCACTTATGCAGTAGGAAGGTGGCAGTGGGACCTACCTTCTGCCCTGAGCAAGACCAGGCCTGTAGCAAGTGCTCAGCATGGCCAGAGTGTCTTGGGTGCCTCTGTGCCCGGAGCACACATTCCATTCCTCCTACCTCCACGCAGAGAGAGGGTGTCCCTTCCCCTGGCTCCATTATGTATCGTCACAATCTTGTATGGAGATTTCAGAGCTGTCCTCAGAGGTCCCTTGGGAGGCCAGCCTTCCTTAGCCCGCCTGCCTCACTCACTCCCATGGTATGGTCTCCAGCAGACAGACGGCTTTCCTGCACTGTTTCCTTACCTCAGAGGCACCCTGTCCTCCAAAATGTTGGAGAACCTCTGCTCATTTTTGCTGTTCATCGAGTATCTGACTCAGCATGTTAGATTGTCCTCTCAATCTACCGGATGAGCAGACCAGTCTTTTCAGTTCTCTGTAGACCAGTGAGCTGTAATGTTTCATTTTTTTATTTCAGTAATAAGATTATGTCACCTCAGTTGGACTTGCTGGTTTTTGTTTTGTTTTTTTAGGTGGGTCTTAACTTCGTGAACTTTTAGTGGTGGCCTTCAGTTCTTGGGCTTGAGCAGTCCTCCTGCCTAAGGCCTCTTGAGTAGCTAGGGGCTACAGGCACATGCTAACAACATTTTTCTTTTTAACCAAGAAACTGAAAGTTTAACAAACTAGGATTAAAACAGTGAGATGTAGCCAGGTATGGTGGCACATGCCTGTAATCCCAGCACTTGAGAGGCTAAGGCAGGAGGATCGTTGCCAGCTCAAGACCAGGCTGGGTTACAAAGTGAGCTAGAGTTGTTATGGAAAATAGCCCAGCTGTGCATTCAGCATCTGGGGCTGTTTTCAGGGAAAAGTCATTTTAAGCTGTGAGTCTTGAGTCCCTGGATACACTGAGTCTCCGTGACGGTCACGGTAAGGGATGGGGGGGCAGGACAGAAGGTGGATTCCAGTGCCCACCCAAGTGGACCCAGAGGGTGGGCTCTGTGCCTGCTGTGCTCAATGCCCAAGGGTTCTTATTACCAAAATACTTTCATTTCTGTCCGCACAAGGGGCTGCAGAGATTCTCCAGGCAGCTGGTGTGTATGCGTGGCTCGAGCGGGGAAGGTGGGGCAGATGAGCACTTCATCGTGACTGTTGAGTTTTCATGGGAAAACCGGGTGTCAGTTTGATGTTGAAGAATGTTGCTGCTGAACTAGCTAAGGTGGAAAAGGTTTGTTTTCCTGCACAATTAAAAATAAATCTGCCCCTGTGCGTTTCAGTCGCAATGTGTCTGCCGAGCAAAAGGACGAAAATAAGGAAGCAAAGCCTCGCTCCCTGCGCTTCACCTGGAGCATGAAAACCACGAGCTCCATGGACCCCAGTGACATGATGCGGGAGATCCGCAAAGTGCTGGACGCCAATAACTGTGACTACGAGCAGAGGGAGCGCTTCCTGCTCTTCTGTGTCCACGGCGACGGGCATGCCGCCGAGAATCTGGTGCAGTGGGAGATGGAAGTGTGCAAGTTGCCAAGACTGTCTCTGAATGGCGTCCGGTTTAAGCGGATATCAGGGACATCCATAGCTTTCAAAAATATCGCTTCCAAAATTGCCAATGAGCTGAAGCTGTAACCCAGTAATTATGGTGTAAACTAAGTAGCAATTTGAAGTGTTTTCCTGACACGGATGGAAATGTATAGAATAATTTAGGCAATAACATCTGCATCTTCTAAATCATGACATTAAAGTCCGAGGACGTGAGCGCGCCTGGGAGCGAAAGCTGGCCTTTTCTACGAATGCACTACATTAAAGTCGTGTGACCTGTGCCTCTGTCTTGTTTCCATTGCCCTGAGAATCCTCGTGCGCCACAGTGGCCACGCCTCCTGAGTGTGGTGTGAGTGCAGGGGTGTGGGCAGCAGCGTGTGCAGAACATCTCCTCACACTCACAGCCAGTGTCGTCGCTAGTACCTCTGTGGGAGATCATTTGGTGCTAAACTTTACAGTTGCCAAGGAGGAAAATACTGAATTACTGCTAAAAATTAACCTTAAACTAGTTGATAATTAATACAGGTTTACAGTTCATGCCTGTGGTTTTGTGTTTGTTGTTTTGTGTTTTTTTAGTGCAAAAGGTTTAAATTTATAGTTGTGAACATTGCTTGTGTGTGTTTTTCTAAGTAGATTCACAAGATAATTAAAAATTCACTTTTTCTCAGTAAAACCTTGCATTGTCTCCTGATGCTATATTTAAGACTGAGACTCAGGCAGCCCCGTGAGTGTGTTGCCTGCCTCCACCACCGGCTGGCGAGAAGTGAAGGGATGAGTGGGAGGCTCAGGGCCACTGTCCTCGAGCAGACCCCATATTTAGGTCGCTGGCTCGTCCTCCCCGTGCTCTCCCTGTGCCCCGCCCTCAGGCCACACTCGCCACACTTTGACATGGCCAGGTCCTGACAGCTCCAGGTTGCGCTCCATGCAATGTGTGACGTTCCTCTCATTCCTGGTGATTCACACACGAGTCAGACCGGTAGCTTTTTCCAACACCTACCTGATTATGTAGGGGTAATGAACATGTCATCCAGTTTGACACTGATGTCATGGGGAAGTGGCATAGCACGTGTATTGGGGTGCTGTTTTGGGTTCTGGTTTGTCACCTGGAGTGGGAAAGTCTGGACAGACCTTCAGTGACAAGGACCTGTTGTCTGCCATGGGCAAAGCACGCTGATTGTGAAGCACTTTGGTCACAACCCTGTCTCCTTGCAACACCTAGTACAGGGCGTGGGGAGAAACCCACAGAAGCTGCTGCAGGGGGTCGGGGCTTCCGGAAGATGCGGGGTTGAGGCGGACGGGTGTTACATAGCTCTGTGGGGGCCGGCACAGGGAGGAGGCAGCCACAGATAGCTGGCAAAGAGCACAGCAGAGGCTGTGACTAGAGCAGGTACAGGGACAGATAGGACACGTGTCAGGCCTCACAGGCTACTGCAGATGGTCACTTACCTGGGAGAGGGGTTTCCTGCACAAGAGTGCCACGCCTGGGTTGTTGGAAGGTGGCTGTGGTGCCTGTGTTCCGCATTTGTCGTAGGGAAGCCTGTAGAGCTGCGTATGGCCTGTGGGCAAGAGGTGTCGCTGGCTCAGGCGAGGGTCCTGGCTGTGTTTGGAAGTAAGAGGCAACTGCGTTTGCCCTTGGTTTGGCTGTGGGGGAGTAAGGGAGAGAAGGGTGATTGGCTTTTGGTCTGAGCAGCAGGAGGGTGACCGGGGAGTTCCCCAGGAGAGCAGGTTTGGATGCCTTCAGGGACATCGGCAAGGGGAGGAAGAGGAAAACAAGCAAGGAAGCACACTGGGGAGCCCGCAGCAGGCCGGTGGATGAAAGATTCCCCGAGAGGAGGGGCAGGATGTTGCCCTGGACATGGGGCAGAGGTGGTGGGGACTGTGCAGCCCGGGCCTCGTAGCCAGGCACAATGGTGCACACCCGTACTCCCAGCACTCTGGGACGCTGAGGCAGGAGGATTGTAAGTTTGAGCCCAGCCTAGGCAAGTTAATGAGACCCAGTCTCAGAATTTAAAGGGTTGAGATGTAGCTCTGTGCACAGGCCCTGGGCTCAGCCCCAGTACTGGCAGAGAAGAAATGGCAGCTGTACGAGTAATGAGGCCAGTTTGATTTTAGCGGCAACATGGTAGTTACTCCCTTTACCACAAGATCAGACTGAAAACTCATCCATCCAAGGTGTAGGCCCTTCATTCAAGTTCTACATTTTTCATGCTGCAATGAATTTTGGAAAGAAATACTGTAAATCGGGTGTGATGGCTCATGCCTGTAATCCCAGCACTCGAGAGGCTGAGACAGGCGGATCGTTGTGAGTTCCAGACCAGCCT
>RJWT010022553.1:0-10872 GCA_004365215.1 Cuniculus paca | reverse complement strand
TTATATTATACCTGAAGGCATGAGCAGTTATTTTGAAGATGACAAGAAGCATTATGGTAGCCATTATTGATTTCCTTTAATCTTGTTATGAGTTCTTGTATCATGTTCATTATTTTGTTTTGATTGACTATTCTATTCTATTTTATTTTGTTTGTTTTTATTATGTTTGATGTTATAAACAGCTACTTTGAAGATAACAAGATACATTACGGTAGCCACTGTAGTATTTCAACTGCCTTGTTTTGAAGTCCTGTATTGCTTTCATTGTTTTATATTAATTGGTTTTATTCTGTTCTGTTGTGTTTGATCTTATTATTCCTTATAGTATGGGAAGTTATTTTGAAAATAAGGGGCAACATGGTAATCATTGTTGGTCTATTTTTGTTTTGTCTTGAAGTCTTGTATGACATTCTTTGCTTTGTTTTGATTGAACGTTCTGTTTTATTTTGTATTTGTTTTATTCTCTTCAAAATATATAAAAAAACGAATATCCTACTGTCAGGGGCTCATGTATTCTATAGATACATTCTTCTATAAATATGTTGATTAATGGTACAATTCAGTTCAACTATACTGCTATTGATTTTTTTATTTTTGCCTGCTGGATCTATGAATTACTGATAAAGGTTGTTGAAAGCTCTAATAATAATTGTGGATTCATGTATATCTCTTTGGCATCCATCATTTTTTTATCCTATACTCTCTGATACTCTATTATGTGTACAAACGACTGACCGCTATGTCTTCTTGCAGAGATGACTTATTTATCAATGTTCCACCTATCCTGCATAATATTTCTGACTCTGAAGTCTTCTTTGTCTGCTCTTAAAATAGCTACTATTGTTTTTAAATTAGTGTTCTACCTCCCACCATCTCTTCACTTCTAATTGCTCTGTCTTGAGATTTAAAGTAAGTTTCTGGTTAAAAAAATAAAACACACGTGTCTTTTAAAAATCTACTCTAATAATCGCTGCCATTTAATTAGTATACTTAGAAAATTTATATTTAAATGATTAACATTATAACACTTCACAAGTAGCAGAAGTACATTTTAATAAAATTTTACCAATTCATCCTTGTAGTTTTCTATGTCATTACTTTTATTTAATTGTCTATAACTTTTGAATACCAAACACACAATTCTATTATTATTTTAAACAAATATGTCAGAACAACTAATAATAATAATAATAATAATAATTTTATACCAGTCATGTCTTTCTGTTTTAATGTTCTTTCTTGATGTAGGTTCATATTTCTGAATTACATCATTTTCTATCTTTCTGAAGAATTTTCTGTAACATTTCTAATGAGACAGGTTGGCTAGTAATGAATTACCTTAATTTTTACTTGTCTGTGAGCATTTTTATTTTGTCTGACTTACAGTACATTTTATTGGACACAGAGTCCTAGATTACTGTGCTTATTCACTTGATGACTTAAATATTTTACTCCACTTTTTTGTGGCATTTCTGAAAAGAAATTCAATGTAATTCTTATCTTTCTTACTATTTTTTCTTTTGGCTATACCTATTATTTTCTCTTTTTTTCCTTGATCTTTTGCAGTTTGAAGATGATACAGTCAGCTGCAGATTTTTAAGTATTTAGCCTTGCTAGGTGCTTCCTGATTTTGTGATGTGATGTCTGTGATTAATTTGGAGAACTTTGCATGGAACATTGCTTCAATTATTGCTTTCTTTTCTAGGGAGCCTTTGTTCTCTCTTCCCCTTTTCTTATTGCTACTGCATGTACATTACATTTTATGTAAATATCCCATGGTTCTTGCATGTGATAGTGTGTCTTTCTCATTCTTTTTATTTTCCTCTTTGATTTTAGTGTGGCAAATTTCTTGAAGGACCGTGGTACTTTCTTTGTGTCCAGGCTATTAATAAACCTATTCTTCATTTCTGTGACTATTTTCAATTTCTAGAATTTCTTGGATTCATGCTGATTCTTTCTTGGAATTCCCACCTCTCCCCTTACATTACTCATGCATTCCTGTTTGCTGTCCATGTTCTTTCTTGGAGCCATTAGCTTATTCTAGATCAGATAGTGCCAACATTTCTACCATATATCTACCATGTTTGAATGCGCTTCTAATTTTTGCTCTCTCTTTAAAGTATATATGTTTTGTCTTTTAATATGGTTGAAAACTTTTTTGAAAATCAGCATTCTATGGGCAAAAGGGACATGTTTATCTGAATAGGTGTTAGATGTGAATATCGCTTATTTTATCTGGAGATGTTAGGGACTAACAGTCCTTCTTAAATTCTGCATTTTATCTCTCTTGTTATTTGGGGGATTTACTAATGAGTTCTGCCTAAATAAGGTCTGAGAAGCTCAATTCTTTTAACAGTTCATGATCTTAGGACAATGTTTCAGTTTTGAATTTTTAATTAATTAATTAATTAATGGGTATTAATCCAGGGCCTTTGTACCTCAGCTCTTTTTATTTCATTTATTTATTTATTTATTTATTTATTTATTTATTTTTTGCAGCACTGGGAATTGAACTTATGACCTCGCTCTTGCCAGGCAGGCACTCAGGCTACTGAGCTGAATCTCCAGCCCTTGTCTTTTTGAGACAGGGTCTCACTATGCCATTCAGGCTGGTCTAGAGCTCACTTTGTAGCCCAGGCAGGTCTGGAACTCACAACGATTCTCCTGTCTCAGTCTCCTGAGTGCTGGGATTACAGGCCACCATACCTGGCTAAACTTTTTTTTTTTTGCGGCACCAGGAATTGAACTCATGACCTTGCATTTGCCAGGCAGCCGCTTAGGCCACTGAGCTAGATCCCTGGCATCTCTTTTTATTTATTCATTTTGTTTTTTATTTTGAGACAAGGTCTTACTAAGTTGCCCAGGTTGGGCTCAAACTTGAGATCCTCCAATCTGACAGTCTCAGTCTTATTGGATCTGTGCCTTGGGGTTGTTAATCCTCAAGTTCTTGTCAGCAAAACTCCCACCTGTGGGGAAGACAGGTCAGAGCACATGGAATTGAGTTTTTCCCTTCTCCCCAGTGAATGAAGCTCTGATAAAACCAACCAGTTAAGTTTCAGTGAAATCATTTCTCATGAGGATAGCACCTGCCAATAACATAAATCTCTGAGCATATTTTACAATAGCTACTTTCCCTTCCACCTGACAGAAGCACAAGGGAATTTTCGTCCAACTCTTCCTGTGAAAAATAGCGTGCCTGGAAATACACCTCACTGACTGGGCAACTTTGGAATTTCTAATGCTCAATATCATAAACACTGGGCCTCTGATAATTCAAGTTCTTGTATCCCAATACTGCTTCCTCCAGAACCAGCCCTGCTCATGAAACCGCTATGGATGCTGCTTTTGGCATTTCAAAATTGTGGACTTCTTCAGCTAAAAGTAGAATACATCAGGCCAAAAGAAACCTGAGTGCCTCAATACTGTATAGTATTGATAGTTAGGGTCTGAATTCCTTAGCTAGTAAGCTATCTTTTCTCTGCATTTCAGAGTATTTGCATACTTATTTTCTTTGTATTTAATTGGAGGAATAAGGAAAACCACATCTATGTAATATTTCCAGAAGCAAAAGACTATCACATCTTCAGTTTTGAGTTGTTTTGGGGGTCAAATTCTCTGTTGACATTTATTTTCTTCTCTTGGGTCACTGTATTGACATATTGCTTGTTAGGTTTCTGACAAAAAAGACTTTTGAAATTCTTATCTTTTTGTATGTCTCATTTTCAGACTCTCTTGAAGATTTTTCTTTTACTTTTGTTTTCTTTAATCTAAATATGATGTGGCTAGGTACGTGTGTGTGTGTGTGTGTGTGTGTGTGTGTTGTGTGTTCTTTGAGTTTCTTGGAAGTAAAGTATAGTATATGTCATTAATTTTGGAAGAATTTCCAGCCATTAATTTTTAAAATATTTTTTGTGTTTTCTTATTCTGGGATAGCAATTAAATGCACTGTTTAATATTGTCTTATGGGTTTCGAGTGCTCTATTTTTATTAATATCCTTGATTTACTGTGTCTGCTGAGTTATGTAACTTATAAGTATAATTTCTATAATTCAATTCAAAGTAATTTATATAATCATAATTTATATAATTCATATATCTTTAAGTTCACTGATTTTTAGGGGTGTCTCTTAACCCTGTGGATAAATGTTATCTTTATTGTTGTGTTTTCAATTCCAATATTTCCAGAAATATTTTCTTACACTTTTCATCTCTTCACAAATTACCAATCTCTTCTTGCATGTTGCCTATCTTTTGTATTAATCTTTTCAATAATACTCGGAAGCAATTACATTTTTTATTTACTAACTTCAAAATCTGTTTTATAATTGAGTTTTGTCCTGCTGTCATTTTTGGGCAGTGTATTCATTTTTTTAAATCTTGCTTCTTTTTATCATTTAGAATTTTACTGAAGCTAATTATTTTTGTATAGTGGTAGATACAAAGATGTATAATATTTTATGTGGAATGAAGATAAAAAACCAAACATTTAATACAAATGAATTGAATACAACTCAGAAGTCAGAAATAGAGCAAAATCAGGATAACAACAGCTAGCAATAATCAAACTAATATTTGTTTGCTTAAAAAAGAATAGTAAATAACATATATAGTACCTTTCACAAAATTATTCCAAAAAAGTGAAAAAATTACAGTACAAAAGAAAAGCAGAAAATACAACCACAAAAATCATACAATATAAAAATGTTACCAATAACTCTGTGTTAATAAATTTGATAGTCTAGATCAAGAGTTTGAAAACCTTTTGTAAAGTACCACATGGCAATTACTTTAGACTTCATTATCTGCAATCTCTTCTCTGTTTTCATTTTTTACAACTCTTTAATAATATTAAATTCATTCTCTACCATGGACTGCAGCTTGTTGACCACTGACCTAAACAAATGAATAAATTTCAGGGCTATATAAAATATCAAAATGATAAATTAAAATGGGAACTTTCATTATCATTAAAAATTTTAAAATCTTGATTTTGTGTATTAAATAGTTGCATACAACACAATATATGCTTTACAACAACATCAATGTAAAAGATGCCCTTGAACACATCTGTTAATTCACTCAGTAAATATTAGTGATTTACATGTGAGATATTATTCTTAATTGAAAGAAAGAAAAGTAATCAAAATGAGTAGAAATCCTTGGCCTCTCCTTTTCTTTCTCTTTTCTGAGTTACTAAAATTGTTTTTCATTGCATTTAATGTGCAGCACAGGTTAAAAAATCCATTGCATTTTAAATTTCAGTTATTACTGTTTCTTCAATTCGAGAAGCTTTTCCTTAGAACTCTGGCAGAGTCTTTTGAGGAAACTATCATTTCACTTAAATTTTATTTTTCTTTATCTATAATAGTTACTGGATTTTTTCAAGTTTCTTACTTGGTTTAGACAATTCCATGGTCACCATATTCATGTTCCCATGCTATGTACGCATTAATATAATTTTACAGCAGTCTCAGGAAAAAAGAAATAAAAATAATAGATTAAAACATATCTAAAACCTGATAATGTGACATGTGAGAAAGCTAATGAAAAATTGTATAACTATTTTAAAAGTCATTCTTAAAACTAAACTTAGTGAATCTGGTTTAAAAATGAGCTAAATTCACAGAATTCAGTAAAAACAAACCATACCAATAGTTTTCATAAATTCAAAAGCATGACATTGTATTAAAATGTATAGTTTATCTTTTTCAAAAGACCCTATCAGATACAGAATAAAAAAACAAGCCATATCACAAAATGGAAGAAATATTTACATATTATATCTTACAAGGATGAATATTTAGTATATCTGAAGAATACCTAATACTGAATAATTACAAACAGAGGCCTAATTCAAAAATGGCAAGAAACTTGAATAGACATTTCTCCAAATAAAATACACATATAAGAAATAAGCATTTGAAAAGATTCTCAACACTACTAATTGTTAAGTAAATACAAATAAAAAATTCAATGGGGTACCACCTTAAACAAATTAGGATGGCTACTACTAACAATTAGCAGCAACAATTTTTTTTTGGTACTGGGGATCAAATGCAACAACAATTTTAAGAAATCCAGAAAATAACAAATATTGATGAGGATGTGGAGAAATTGGAACTGTAGTGTACTGTTTGTAGGAGGATGAAATCACACAACCACTGTGGAAGACTGTGACAGTAATTCAAAAAATTAAACATAGAATTGCCATATGATCTTTTGGGCATATACCCCAAAGCTTCAGTCCCAAAAAGGACAGAAAGTAAGGTCTTGAAAAGATGTTTGTACATCTGTATTCATATCAGCACTAGTCACAATATCTAAAATGCTGAAGGAATCCAAAATGCTGAAGGAATCCAAGTGTCTGTCAATAAGCCAAATATGGTATATATGTATAATAGGCTATTTTTTTAAATTAATTTATTTACTTACTTAGTTTTGGTTTTTGCTTTATTGAGACAAGGCCTTGCTATGTAGTTCAGGCTGGGCTTGAACTCATATAGCCCAGGCTGGCCTAGAACTTTCAGAGATCCTCCTTCCTCGTGCTAGGATTACAGGCAGTGCATTACCATGCTCAGCTGTACAATAGACTACTATTCAGCCTTAAAGAGAAAGAAAGTTATAGTATATGCTTCACCATTGATGGAGTGAGGACATTATGTCCAATAAAACAAACTAGCTACAAAAAGACACTTATTATGTGATCTCATTTATATGCAGTACTTTTAAATAATCTAAATTAGAAAGCAGAATGGTGGTTACCAGGAGCCAGGAGGGGGATGAAGCAGCAATTTACTATTTAATGTGCAGAGAGTTTCAGTTTTGCAAGATGGAAAGATTTCTGGAGGTGGATGATGATGATAGTTGCCCAAGAATATGAATGCACTGAATACAACTGGACTCTACAAGTAAGATACATTGTAATTTTTATGTTACACATATTTTACAAATAAAAAAGTACTGAATGCTCTGATTTTAAGTGGTTAAAATTGATATTTCTAAAATACTATTCATGAAAATATTAGCACATGGCACCTTAATCTATACTAAAAGAGTTACTTGAATTGCTTTCGGGGAAATAAACATCAAAGAACACATATAGCATGAATAAGCATGATTCTCATTGGAGATACCCTGGACGTTCATGATTTTATCAGTAGTATTTCTTCTTTTTGTATTTTAAAACAAAAAAAGGATAAAAATGATGATACAGAATTTGAATGCAAAATAATAGGAGATTAACAATGGTTACTACATTGCCTATCGTTATTCTCAAAGCAGTGCTTCAGATTAAAAAATATGGGCATGAAAAAAATGAGCAAACAATCAAACAATAAAAGCACATACCATTCTTTTAGATGAACTCACAGAATTTTCTTTTTTTTTATTTTTAAAAGAATACATGCACACAAAATGAAACAGAGTAGAGTCAATCACAACAAAACAATGAACATGGTACATGACTTCTGAACAGGGTAAAAAGTATTTGATAAAGGCTACCATAATGCCTCTTGTTATCTGCAGTATACCTGCCCATACCATCACGGATAAGTCAAACAAAATACAACAAAATAAAACAGTAAAACAAAAACAAAAACAAAAAAACAAAACAAAACAAACAGAGCAGAACAATGTAAGCAATACAGAAGTTCAAGATACTAGTAAAACAGCATTGGCTACCATAATGCTTCTTGTTATCTTTAGAATAGTTGCCTACATCGACAGACATAATACAATCAAACAACACAGAATAGAGTAAAATCAATCAAAACAAAACAATGAAAGCAATACAGGGCTTCAAAACAAGACAATTGGACATCCTCAACAGCTGCAATTATATATTTTGTTATCTTTAAAATAGCTGTCCATGCCATCAAGTATAATAAAATCAAACAAATCAGAATAAAATGAAACTAATCAACAATGAAGACAATATGAGTTTCAAATCAAGATAATAGATTAGCAGTAGCCACTTCCTTCCCATTTTAGATAATTCCTCCCCTTTGACTTTCCCAATATGTATTGTGCATTTTGGATTCCACTAACTCCTTTAGTTTGTTATACTAGGGAGACAATACGAAATTCACCCATGTGACTCTGAGTATGATCTCAAGTTGCCTCCATCCACTTACAAGAGCCTTGAGGTTATCTTCCTTTATAGCTGAGTAGGTTTCCACCACATAAAATACCATGTCTTTCTTATCCATTCTGCAATTAATGGGCAAACTACCCCTACTTTTTTTCTGGCTCCCTGTCACATAGGGCATTGTTCTCTCTCTTTTGACTTCCAGTCTATGAATTTTCTTTCTAGTTAAATGTGTTTCTTGTATAAAGCATATTGATGGATCCTGTCTCCTGATTCACTCTGCCTATGTTTCTATTGTTGTCTTGAGACCCTCTTGTACTACATTGTCTCTGCCATGCTATTTTCCTGCCATTGGCTCCCTATTATTCCTCTCCATTCAATTGACTGGCCCCATTTGATGGTCCCCTTCTGCCATTGTTCTTGAGACCATGGTCCTTTTTCTCTCTCTCTAGAATGTCCTTTAATATTCTTTGTAGGGTTGGTTTGGTGGTCATGAATTCCTTGTTCTCTTTTCATGGAAGTATCTTGTTTCTCCATTAATTTTGAAAGAAAATTTTGCAGGGTACATCAGTCTGGGTTGGAAATTGTTTTCTTTCAGGACTTGCATTATATCACTCCAGCCTCTTCTTGACTTGATGGTTTGTTTTGAGAAATCTGCTGTGATTCTGATGGGTTTTCCTTTATAGGTGATCTGTTTCTTTTCTCTAACAACTCTTAATATTCTATGCTTGAGTTGAATTTCTGGGATCTTGATTACTATATGTCTGGGTGTAGATTTGTTTTGCTTATGGCTAGCTGGAGTTCTATATGCCTCAGTTATTTGGATGTCACTTTCTTTTTCCATGCTTGGGAAGTTCTCTGAAATTGTTTCTGTAAATAAGGTCCTGATGGATTCACCTGGAGCAGCGTAGCAGCTGCTGCTCAGGGTCTGGCTTGAGTTGAAGGGGCGCACTGCGATTTCCACCTAGCTGCATAGCTTGGGACCTCGCCACCAGACTGGTAGAAATATTGCCCATCCCCCATCAGCCTGGGACATTCTGAGCTTCCCGAGGGTCCAGCCTGGGCCCTGCCCATTCACCCAGAGGAGCATAGCAGCTGCTGCTCTATGCCCGGCTTGATTTGAAGGCATGCACAGCAAATTCCACCTCATTGTGCAGCTTGGGACCTCACAACCAGACCGTGAGAAATCTGTGCCCAACCCCTATCAGCCCGGGACCTTTGGAGTGATCCCTGGGGTGCTGCCTGAGCCCTGCCTATTCACCTGGAGCAGCATAGCAGCTGCTGCTCTGGGCCCGGCTTGAGTCAAAGGTGCACAAAGCAAATTGCACCTAGCCGTGTAGCTTGGGACCTCAGGAGCAGACTGGTAAGGATCTGCACCCCTCAAACCATCAGCCCAGGACATTCAGAGCTTCCCTGGTGTCCTGCCTGCGCTCCGCCCAGACACTGCACAGCAACAGAACAGCCACAGTGGTACTCTTGCTCTTGACTGGAGCTAAAGGCATGCACTGTGAGTTTCACCTAGCCTTGGTACCTCAACTGTGCACTTTGGATTCACCTGCCACAGTGGAATACAGGAAAATGACAAAATGAAAGAGCAAAATGTAATCTTGCACCTCCAGTCCTTCCCAAAAAGCCAAAGAGACACAGACACAGAGGAAAATATGAACCACACACCTGAAACTTCTGAAATGATAGCAACTGAAGTAAAGAAACAACTCTATGAAACTTTAAAGGAACTGAGGTTAGAAATGATTTCCCAGGTAAAACAAGAGATGATAAATGTAATGAAAGAAATGGTAAGCACATCTAAAGAAGATATAGTTGGGAAAATAGAGGAACACTGCAAAAGGATGGAAACCTAGAAGGAAGAATGCAAGAAAGAATTAGAATGCATGAAACAAATTCAAACAGATATCCAGGAAATCAAGAATGCCATTGAAAGCTGCAAAGCCGCCTCAGTGATTGTGAAAATAGACTTTCAGACCTCGAAGACATGATAGCAGCTAGTGAGGAAGAAAGGAAACATCTTTTAAAAATAACAAGGAATCAGGAAATAGCAATTCAGCAGTTGCAAGATGACACAAAGAAAAACAATATAAGACTAATAGGTGTAAAGGAAAAAGAAGGAGAAAACACAACTGATATAAAAACACTATTTAAAGAAGTAATAGCTCAAAATTTCCAAATCATGGGAAAGGAAACTGACATACAGATAAGTGAAGCATATAGAATTCCAACTAGCCATAACCAAAATAAATCAACACCCAGACATATAATTATCAGCATCCCAGAAATTCAACATAAGAACAGAATATTAAAATCTGTGAGAGAAAAGAAGCAAATCACCTATGAAGGAAAGCCCATCAGAAGCACAGCAGACTTCTCAACACAAACAATGAAGTCAAGAAGAGCATTGAGTGAAGTATTTCAAGTTCTAAAGGAAAACAACTTCCAACTCAGACTGATGTACCCTGCAAAACTATCCTTCAAAATTGATGGAGACATAAGATACTTCCATGACAAAGAGCAGCTGAAGAACTTCATGACCACCAAACCAACCCTGCAAAGAATACTGAAAGATACTCTAGATAGACATGAAAATAGCTACAACATCAAAAACATCAACAGAAGAAGAACACCAAGCAGAGCAAACAATTAAGTAGAGAGAAAATATAAAGAAACCACTGCAGAAAGATAATATGACCAAAAGAACTCAGTATATATCAGTTATAACCATTAATGTAGATGGCATCAATTCACCAATCAAAAGAAACAGACTGGCAGAA
>RJWT010022552.1:0-17129 GCA_004365215.1 Cuniculus paca | reverse complement strand
GGCTGACCTTCATTCCGCTGTTGCTAACTGGAGCCCTGTTACCTGGGTGACTAGATTTACAATGTCAGTATGCAAATACCATCTGCCCAAGAGGAGAGAGCGAGAAAGGCCTTGCTCCTCCAGGGGTGGTCAGCAGTTCTGGAAACATCTCCTCCGGGAACAGGGAGGAGGGTTGGCTGAGGAGCAGAAACACAAAGAGGAAGATGTGACAGTTCCTTTCCCACACCTTTTCCTCCCGCTCCCCACCCCCCAAGGAGCTCTGCCTGCAGTAGGGACAGTAGGTCCCCCAGGCTGACTGTCACGGATGCACACACAGGGATTCCAAGCTGCATGTCTTCTAGTAGAGTGAGCCAAAGAGGAACCTGTGTCACTAGTGGGGCACAAAACACTTAACTCCAGGTAATTGGAATAGCTTAATGAAGACTGAATACACACTTCTTGCCTCCCAAAAGACCACAATGAGGCAGCTCATTTCTAACTGGTAGATGTGGGAGTTAGACGGCCAGCCGCCCTAATCCGGTGAGCTTTGGAGAAGGCGAAAATGCAGCGAGTCCTCCACCTCCTTTGCCCACACCTCAGGCTGACGAGGTAAACCGACGGGATTCTTCTCCCACAGAACATCTATATTCAGCTCTTGTCCTGTGTATTGTTTCAGGCTGGGGCTTACAATCACATTTGGAAACATTCAATCCCGAAGGCAGGGATGTTCTGCTATTCTTTTTCATGGAATAACTGTCACATCAGCTGTCAGCTGCGGGAGTCTCTCCCACCCACACATTTGGTGAGCCCAAATTAGGTGGACTCATTAATTTTAATTTTTACTTCCAAATCTCAAGGACGTCCATGGGTGGGTGTGCTTCCTTTAATGGCTGTGTGTTGGAATTTGTGTGGGAGGAAGACTTTCCAGGAGCAGGACAGAGGACCTGTGATTTTTGGCTTCTAATTTTGTGTCCCCTGATGACTTCCCCTTGTGACTTGTTCTCCCTTGCTCTCCTTAGCTCTGCCGTTTCCTACCTTGTTTAAAAAACCTCTTCCTAGCATCATCATAAAACTGCCAGCAGCATGTAGGAGCGAGGAAAGGCGTGTCCCTTACCATGATAATTTCACCCAGACTTATAAATAACCTGTTCCTGGGAGGCCAAGCACGTGGCCAAGGAGATCCCTGCAAGACTGGATCCTAGAGCTAGACTGCCTAGGTCCAAATCCTAGTTCTTGTATTTACTAGCTGGGTGACCAGGGACAAGGTATCTAACCTCTCTATTCATCAACTTCCTCATTTGCTAATGGTGATTAAAAAACCAAAACAAAACACTAGCTGCAATTCATAGAGTTGAAGGAATGAATACAGTATAAATATTTTAGAACCATGCTCAGCCTAGAGAAGCCAGCATGTGTGGCAGCTTTTATGATGACTTCTGTCGTGCAGCCACAGGGATCCTGGTGAAGGAGTCAAGTTTGGCTATGAGCATGTCCGTCTCCAGGATGGGCTTGCAGGCTTTGCTGGTTGAAGCTACTTCCTGTCCACCATGTGGTGTCCCTCCCCCACAAGCACATCCTCTGCCACTCATTTCTGATTTCTTGCACACTTGTGGTCTGTGCTGCATCATTAGCACATTAGGCGATGCTGTCGTAGCTTATCATGTTAATTGCTTGTGAGGCTGGGCTCTTTGTTGTCCCTGTAAAGTAATGAAAAAACTGTCCTGTGACTGACGAGTTGCCAGTGATGTTTGTTCAGTGGATAATATGCCCAAGTGGGTAACTGACCGCTTGGTTGGCTTTTTGTTGTCGCTGTGGTGGTTTCTATAGATAAATTAAAGCTATCCAAAGTAGCTGGGAATGGTAGCACCTGCCTGTTAATCCCAGCACTCTGGGTAGCTAAGTCAGCAGGGTCACAAGTTGGAGCCTCATCTGGGCAACTTAGTGACTTAGTGAGACCTTGTCTCAAAAAAAAAAAATGTCTGGAGAGCTAACTCATTGTGAAGGCCCTAGGTTCAATTCCCAGCATTGTGGAAACAAAACAAAACACTATCCAAAGTAAATATGAGGCATGACAGCTGGGAATATAAAATGAAACAGTTGCTGTGGAAAAAAAGAGTTCTTCAACAGGTTAAACATATTACCATATGACCCAGTAGTTCCACTCTGAAGGGAAATGAAAATATATGTACCCATAGAGACTAGTACTGAAATGCTCACAGCAGCATGATTCAAAATACCAAAAAGGTGGGAACTACCTAACTGCCCATCACCTGGTGAGTGGAAGAGAATATGTGGTATATCTACAATGGAATATTATTTGGTAGTGAAAAGGAAGTTCTGATTTTTGCTATAACGTGGATGAATCCTAAAAAAAAAAGTTAAATAAAAGAAACCAGTCACAATAGACTACCTCTTGTGTGATTCATTTATAAGAAATGTCCAGAATAAGCACATCCATAGAGATGGAATGTCGATTAGTGGATACCTGGGGTTAGGAGGAGGCAGGAATGGTGAATGACAGTTCCTAAGTGTCAGGTTTCATTCGGGGTGATAAAAATGTGCCAGAATGAGGTGGTGATAATGTTGCACGACCTTAAGTCTATATGAAAACCTACAAAATTACATACTTACAAAAGTATGAGCAACATTTATGAGGCCTACTGCTAAACTTAAAGTCATTTCCAAGATTACTTTTCCAAGAATTGCTATCACTTAAAATAAAATAGAGTGACTTAATTCACAAGAAAAGCATTAAAAGTGATTTGGGGTCAATGTAGGGGGGTAGCTCCTTGATAGAGCTTAACGTGTGTGAAGCCCTAAGTTTAATCCCTGGCACACAAAGATAAAAAAGAAAGAAATTTTGAAAAACTTTCCATTTAAAAGAGAAATTTTAACCCCAAATCTTTGAGTATAAGTTACATACGTGTGATTCATCAGTATATTCTCTACGACTCTGCCTCTAATTCTGTGATCTGTAATTTACTGCATTACTGGCTGGGCCCTCAAAATAATACTGAAAGCAGCTTCTGTAACAGCTCTATAAATGCCCTTTCGGGCCATGCCCACCTGTGCCATCCCTGGGCTCCACGAGGTAAGAATTCATAGCTGCGTCCTTGTGGTGTCCTTATAGAGATGCTTCACAGTCTGCAGATGTGTTTGGGCCTTTGCAGCCTTACAGGGACTCGGTGCATTGAGTTTATCCTTGGTTTGCAACCAGAGAATTTCCAGGGACGCTTTCCAGCCCCTTGAAAGCGATCCTTCTCAGTTTCTCAGTGGTTTGTGAGAAGTCTACTGATGTATTCTTCTGACTTAAATAAATCATAGGTTGGAATAGGGCTGCTTGGTGCTCACTTGGGAGAAGGATTTGATGCCCAAGTACTACCTCAGATGGACTTCATGAGAATCGGAGGTTCAAGAAAGAATGAGAGCCAACTTTGAAATGTCCCATGGTCACTTCCTACCCATCAGGACAGCTCTTGTTCCCCAGTGTAAGAAACACATGTTGGTGGGGTTACGGTAAAGTCAGAGCCCTGTGCACTGCTGATGGGAATGTAAAATGTGCTACTGCTGGGTAAAACAGCTTGGTGTTCCCTCAGAAAGTGAAACCTAGGATTACCGTACAGCCCAGCCATTCCACTTTTGAGTCTGTACTCAAAACAATTGAAAGCAGGGACCCAAACAGATGTGTGCACGCTAATGTCACTTGCAGCGTTATTTGTTATCATAGGCAAAATGCAGAAGCAATCCAAATGTCCACGAAACTAGTCATGGAGGGCGCAGATCTGTGATCTCAGTTCTCTGGGAAGCTGAAGCAGGAGGGTCACAAATTCAAGCCCAGAGAGGGTAATTTAGCCACTTAGTGAGATCCTGTCTCAAAAAGATAAAGCAAAATAAAATAAAAAGTCTGGGGCTATAACTCAGTGCTGAGGCCCTGAGTTCAATTCTAGTGCTGTCCAAAAAAAAAAGGTCCATAAACAGATACATGGGTTACCAAAATGTAGTCTACTGAGACACAAAAGGATATGTAGTGTGCTATATAAAATAGACAAATGACTGTCAACTCCTACTAAGCAAATGACTATAGAAGACACAGGTTCATAGAGACAGGAAGTAGAAAGAGGCAGGATTTCTGTTGGAGATAGTTTAGGAGTTCTGGAAATCAGTAGCAGTGATGGTCTCGTGGCACTGTGAATGAATGTGACCTCACTGAATTGGACACTCAAAATTGGTTAAAATGTCCAGGGTTGCAGCCCAGTGGTAGAATTCATGCTTAGCATGTGTGAGTATGTGAAGCCCTAGTTTCACTCCCAAGGACCACCGGAAAGGGGGGGGGGAGTTAAAATGATAAATTTTATGTTATACATACATATATATATATATAACCACAGTAAAAAAAGAAAATGTATCTTGTGAAGATCAGTATGTCTGTTGGTCATTTCATGTGCTGTGTTCTTTTTTTTCTCCCAACTCTTTGAAACCATGGTGAATTATATTTCACCATTGCGTTGCCTAGGGGACCTGTTTCTATCCTCCCTTCAGAGGATTCACAGAGACTGAGGGATGGCTGCCTGCTGACGCAGGGAAGGACAGGGCCACCACTCGACCTTAAGAGGACCAGTTGATAAATTCTCTCTCCAGATCATTAGAATGAGTCCAATGTGTAATAAGAGCTCAGAAGATAGATTTTTAAATGTAGCAATTCCTGGAAATGCACCCAATTTACTCTATTTTGCCTGTCTTTATTAACTGTCTCTGGAGAGTAGGAGTTGCCAGTCATTTTTTTTTTTTCTCCATCAGTTCTCTGATTTTTTTTTACTTATTTTGGAGTGAGGAAGAAACACTGTTAGGCTGTCATCGCTTGCAAGAATGACTGCAGGTAACCAGCCACAAACTCTCTCTGCCTAAATGCACCACGCCTGTGGGACCTAGAGGCTCCTCCAGAGTGGGGTGAAGGAAGCTACTGGAACATCCCAAGCTTCAGTTCACAGATGTGACTTGGTCATACTTTCTTCCCAGCATTGCTAGATGGTCACCCCAAAGTCACCTGGTGTGCCAGTTAGCTTACTTAAGCAAGCAAAGGAGTCCGTGACCTTTGCGTACTAGATCTTGTTTTTTTAGGCATGAAGGGGCTTGGCTAGCTCTTTCACAACAGTAGGAACTGCCATTGTTCCACTGTTTTGCTTTGCTTTGCATTCAGTCTACCCTCCTGTCATCTGAAGGGCTCAAAGACTGAAACTAATTATTGTCACCGCTGGAAATATTACTGCTTTAACCTGGTACTATAACTTCCCATAATGCCGTGGGTTATTTTCATAAAGGATTTCCTGAAGTGTGGATAGGCACCATTGGCACTGTAAACAGGAGCTCATCTACCTCAGTGGTAGGTAAACCTCTCCGGAGAACACCTTCGTTAGGAGAACAAGACAAATATTGGCAAAAGGGTCACAGGTAGATGATGCATGTACATGTCACAGGAAAGCTCTATCTTCATTTTTTCCTCTTGAGTCTTGTGATTGGCTGTGGGTTTATGTTCTATAGTAAACACAAGAGCCTCAGTTTCTTGCAAAAGGTCAGACCTGCCATCAGACTTTTCCATTTACTTGAATTGCAATCGGTTTCACATTTTCTGGCAAATCAGATCATTAGAGAGCTCTGATGATCAAGTCCACCCAGCGGGTAGCCTTATGTCTTAAGGATAGAAACACTCTTTTTTGCCAGACACTAAATCTGTCGTTCACAGCTCTGTTTCCTGTGTCTGTGAGGCCTGGCACAAAAGACCTGGTTGTAGAAAGGATAGTCCAGAATGCACAGGACTCCTAAGAACCAAGACTGTCCTGCCATCAATGTAGGACTGTCCCAAAACCAATGTATGGAGAATTCCCACATTTTTCCCCTAGAGCCAACTCTTCTTGTGGCTTTGAGCTGAGTTCTAGATGTTCCTGTGTTGGCCCTCTTAATGGTTCTTCCGTGCTCCCACTCATGGCTGATTTGTCCTGCGTCTCATTTATAATCACAAAGGGATGACATACCTACTGCCTTCACTGATGTTATAAAGTTGTCTGTAAGTGCTGCATGATGTCATTTTGCCATTTCAATTTGTGAGTCACATGAATCCGTGGGGCCCGAGTACCAGCACCCACTGTGAATCAGCGTTGGAAGACAGTAGACGAAATGTGCACTTTTGTTTGTTGTGTGCTGTGGAGCCCTTTGTACCTCCCCTTTGCTCAGTGGAGCAGGTTATTCTCTGAGATG
This sequence comes from Cuniculus paca, assembly GCA_004365215.1. Classification (NCBI taxonomy): domain Eukaryota; kingdom Metazoa; phylum Chordata; class Mammalia; order Rodentia; family Cuniculidae; genus Cuniculus; species Cuniculus paca. The sequence continues at coordinate 10,898 of RJWT010022552.1, read as the reverse complement.
CCTGAGTGTTCTTGAAATGATCTGTAGTCTGGCAGCAACCACAGGGACGGCGTCTTGCTGGCACCAGCACGAAGGACACCCTGAGTCCTCCTTTCAGAGTGAGTGGCTCTATTCTGGTCACTTCAGTCCAAAACTTAGGACAGGGTAAGCATCACCGTACAGTGCTCTTTATATTAGTTTGCCACAAAAGTGGGATTTTTTTTTTGAATTAAATGTCAATAACCCAGCTCCTTTTTAAAATCTTTTTATCAGCTTTTTCATTCCTGCACCCTGGCATAGTGACACAGGTATTACGTAAACAAGGCACCTCAGAGGGCTTCTTATAAAAATCCGAGAGAAAAGATAAATATGTGATGATGTGCTGATATCCTGAAATATGAGCTACAGGTTTGTATTTTCTTTGTGAGATCGGATATTGGTTTTTGTGGTTTATTGACCTGGCAGAGTGACATCTGACGAAACACCAAAGAACTTTACACCTTTTATTATTATTTTTTTTAAACTTCCTTGTCTGCATGGAGAAATCTACACACTGAATCACAGAGCCTGAAAACAAGGGGTTAGCTAAGCCTGTCCTTACCCTGTGCAGAACTCTAATCAATTCAGCCCTAGTAGGTAAAGATGCATGCCACTTTCCCAAAGGAAAAAGGCATTTTGGGGGAGTCATTTTTGGAGTCGTTCCTGCTGTAAAGTAGCCTCAGTCAGAACCCCAGGCTGAGAAGCAGCTGCAGGCGGTGAGCTGCACAACGTATTGACCAAGGTCAGTGAGAACCTGTCCTCGTCCCCGCAGGGATTCTGAAGGTTAGAGGGACCACAAGGTGTTTGTGTTCATTTAATCACTTTCCCCTCTGTCAGGGTCATTGTCTGCACCACCTCCACTCAGTGGCATGTTGCTTTCAAGCATCAGTAATGCGAATCCTCCAGAAAGGTCTTATTGTTAATGACTCTAAGCTTAGGGTACAGCAAGCAGATCGCTCCCCTGGCACGGCAGGCATGGGAGTGTCTCACCTAATATCGCCTCTGAAGGAAGTCATTTTCTATTTCTCCTGTCCCCTGGGCTTAACACTTTCAAATAAGCTTCCACACCAAAGACCCATCAAGTATAAGGACTCTGCCCATTAAAAAAAATTCATAGTTATTAAAAAAAAAAATCACTGTTTATGTGGCCACCTTCAAGTATGAGCCTTTCTTACTGAAGAACTGCATGTTCTTGGACTTTTTTTTTTTTTAAATCATGATATACCATACACAGTATAAAATGTACAATGTTAACAACTTTTGGTGTACAATTCAGTGACATGAAATACATTCACATTATTGTGTAGTCGTGGTCACCATCCAACATCAGAACTTTTTTCTTTTCTTTTCTTTTTTTAAGAATCCAGACCAAAACTCTGTACCCATTAAACACTAACTCCTCCTTCCCCAACCTCCCCGGCTCTGTCAGACCCCCTGTTTAACTCTCTGTCTGTATGAACTTGACACTTACAGGTACCTCCTATCCTTGAGAATTCTAAGGCTTCTTTTTCTACTTTTGGGAAGTGTTTGATCTGACTACCATCAAATGAGACTTTTACGGAAGGAAGTGATAATCTTGGGCAGATGGTCACGTTTTCTTTGTTTTCTTCTTTCCTTTTCTTTTTGAGGCTGGGTCACTACACTGCCCAGGCTGGGCCCAAACTCCTGGGCTCAAGCGATCCTCCTGCCTCAGGCTCCCAAGAGAGCTGGGACTACAAGTGTGGGCCACAATGACCAGCTCGGGTCTTCTTTGGTTTCTGCATTGTACAAGTGATGGTACATGCCTCACTCTCGTGTACTTCAGAGAACATATAGCAGAGGAAGGGCATGAATGAAACAGACCTGCAAACGCAGGTCAGGTATGGTGCGAGGTAGAAGGAGCAATTGCTACGGCAGTTCATGAAGTTTATGAGCGTATGAATTTGTGAATTTTTTTCTCACTTGATTCTCACCGTGTCCTGCAAGATATTTTATTAGCCCCACTAATAACAAAATGTGGCTCAGATAAGTAAATTGTCTAAGGTTACAGAGCTGAGTCAAAGGCAGAATCAGGACACCGGCTCCGCATTTTCATTTCTAAGACCTCAGTGCTTTCCACCATAGATAGCACACTGTGAACAATTATCACCTCTCTGGTGGCCCAGGTAATAGCTGGTCCTCAGAAGGAAGGGCTTCTCCAAACACATCACTCATCACCAGTGCCCACCTCGCCAGCCCGCAAGCTCTCGACCTGACTCTGACGTCTTCCCAGCAGACATTCATTCTGTGCCTTAGCATATTGATTCTTCTTTGAGTCCCAGTTGGTCGAAATGAGGGTCCAGACCATCACTGTCCAAAAGGAATGTGTGAGTTGTAAATAAGAACTTAAAATTTTACAATAGTAACATTTTTAAAACATTAAAAGAAACAAGTGATATTCACTTTAAGACTATATTCTTGTTAGTCCAGTATACCCCCAAATACTACCGTTTCAATATATAATCAATATGAAATTATTCATGAACTGTTATTTCTCTTCTTCTAATTCTTTCATTTTTTTCCTTGTGGTACTGGGATTGGACCCAGGCCTTTTTACCACTGAGCTACATCTCTAGTCCTTTTTATTTTTTATTTTGAGGCAGGGCCCAAGCAAGTTGCCCAGGCTAGGCTCAAACTTGCCATCCTCTGCCTTACCCTCCCGGAGTGCTGGGATTACAGGTGTGTATCACCGTAGCTGGCAGATTGAAGAAAATTTTTGCAGCACCGGTGATTGAACTCATGACCTCGCGCTTGCCAGGCAGGCATTTAGGCCACTGAGCTAAATCCTCGGCCCTTGTCTTTTTGAGACAGGGTCTCACTATGCCGTTCAGGCTGGCCTTGAGCTCACTTTGTAGCCCAGGCTGGTCTTGAACACACAATGATCCTCCTGTCTCAGCCTCCCGAGTGCTGGGATTACAGGCATGAGCCACCACGCCCGGTGACTGAAGAAATTTAAAACGAATAAGCTACATTTCAAATGCTTACTAGCCATCAAGTAGCTCTGAACTAAATAGCTACTTAGTGGGTAGCTGAGGCCAGCCTGGACTGGACCCAGTGCCTATGGACCAGAACAGGGATCAGCAAACTTTTTCTGTAGAGGGCCAGATAGTAGGTACATTCAGCTTTGAGAGTCATACATATAGTCTGTGACAACTACTCAACCCTGGCTCTATGTGCCAAAGCAGCCAGAAGATGAACATGACCATGTCCCAGCAAAGCTTTATTTTCAAAGCAGGCAGCAGAGCACATAGTTTGCCAACCGCTGGAGCAGAATATTTGTCCCAGTTCTTGGGCTGTGCTGTGGGATTCAGGAAACAGCTCAAGCATCTAGCTTTCTGAGACAAGGTTGTTAAAGTCTGGACTCATTGAATCTCCCTCTCTGTGTGTAATTACAATTTCGACACCACTTGGTGAGAAGCTGGCAACGGGCCTGCACCCTGTGTGGTTTACCTTTCAGACGTTCTCTTCAGTAGGTTCTCCGCTCGCCAAGAAGCAATTGTTTCACTGTGTTTTGAGGTTCATGTATGGAGGGTGGAGAAGGCTGGAAGAAAGGCAGAAAAAGCATTAAGGGTCCTGTGAATAAGTGGGGAACCTCATAAGAATGCCAAATTATATCACCCTCCCTCCGCTTTTTCTGCACAGGTAGAAAGCAACAGGAGCTAGTTGAAAAAAATACATAATTTCACATAAAGGCAGAGGGACCAGTGTTTTTCTGCTCATTAGGTTCCGTGGCAGCCATTCATTCTGATGGTAAAGGACAAAGCAGATATAAATTCTAAGTAAAGGACAAAGCTGACCGGGAGCTTTTGGTGCCCAAGTCGTATCATCAGGGAGTAAGTCCACAGGGAGTTGATTCGCACTTGTCACGTCATGATGTTTGGAAACAAGATCGGGACTAATGGAGGAAGAGCAAAGGGACAGGACGGGAGGGCACAGGGATTGGTTGGAAGGAAGATGACACCATCTTTGAGGCGGAGGACGTGGACTTTGAAGGAACTATGAAGCTCGGCAGTGGGGGAAGGACAAAGTGAAAATCATTCGTAGCTTGGAATTCTGTTAAGTCTGGAACTTTGGGTCAAGTGCTTCTTCATGCAAGGAGGAAGGTGAAGGTATTGTCGGTGCCCAGTGAATAATCCCTTACCGTACTCAACATTTCTGGCTTGAGGTTGAACTGTGTTACGTAACTTCTATTCCCTCCTAGCCTCCAGAAGCATGAACCGAGGAAGCTGCTTAGCTTTTCCAAGCACATTCTGCAACTCTGCCTTACCTCAGGTTTTCCAGCGATATCAGATGTTCAGCACTGCCCCTGAGTGGGAAAGATCTGGATCCCCATGATGTTTTTTGAGTACAGAGATAATTATTTGGGGTAGCTGTTCTGCTGATAGCTCACACGGAGGCTTAGCCTGCAGTGCAGAGCTCTCTAATCATGATTGCCTGTAATGATGATTACCCAAACTCTGGAATTATAACAATAGATTTTGAAAAGTTAGAGCATAATTGCTCCCCCATTCCATATGTGAGCACAGATTAAGCAACTTTGATCTTTCAGTCAGACTTTTGTTACTCAACTTTTGAGACAGCAAAATTCAGAGCCCTGGCTTTCTGCCACCCCCTCCACCCTACCCCCACACACCTTTTTAATCACAGTGAGGCCCAGATCTGTTAAAGCAATACACCTGTTAATGATACAAGGGCTAAAGTTGGATGAAGTAGACAGAGCACACACCTGTGGCATTCAGCACTCAGCTCTGCCATCTGGAAGCCAAGTCTGGTCTTTGACCTCCCTGAGACTCGACTTCTTCAGTAGTCAGTACCTACCTGAGTGGATCGTTGCATTAGGAATAAACGTAAAGCACCTAATTGATGCCTTGAACTCATGGGCAGTCAATAAAAGTATGCCATGTCATCATCAATTCTATTATAAATTTTCAGGCTTTGAGGTCTTCGGAACCCTTCTGAATCTTTGGATTTTGTAACTTTGACATACAAGTTTGTTTGGAATTAGAGACTGGGGATATTTGGAGTTAGTGGTATTTTCATTAAAGTTGGCATAGAAATTTGCAAGGTATTAGTATAAAAGAGGAAAAAGGAAACAGGCCTCAGAGGGCGAACACGGCCCGACACTGGCTAGCCCGGATGAATGCCTGCGCCACACTGCTGAAAGGGCGCTTGACTAAGCTCTCGCCCCCATGGTCTGAATGTAGAAGGTCTGGAGTCACCCAAGAGTTGACATTTTTTAGGAGGCTCTCTGGCAGTTTGGAAAAGGTGGTTCAAGGACTATCTGTTCTTTCCCTCTGCCCCAGCCCCAGACACTGACACTTGTGTCTGCGAGTCAATTTGTGATTTAACAACACAATAAACTGCTTTAGGATGACCCAGCCCCAGTGACCACAGCCAGCAGAGCAGGCCTGATTTTTCTGGGAGGAAAGGGACAATCACAGAACCCTCGACTATCTCAGCGTCTGGGCTTGAATGTTTCCCACCCCTCAACAGCCACCAGCAAGCATCTACGGTCACTCCATCCGACACTGGCGCCTGCCCTGTGCTAGCTTATGCAGGAGCCACCAGAATGATCAATGAGGCAGCCAGGCCCTTCTCTGGCCTCCGGTGAATCAGCTGCCTCACTGTCCCCATCTCCACCAAGCAGGAAGCACCCGAGCTAAGCCCAGCCGGGGCCCACTTGCATCTGGCTAATGGCTTTTCTGTTTGTGCATCAACCTTGTCCCATATATTTTTCATATGTGAGTGGATTGGTGCTCCCAGAGATTGTTGGCTGGCAGACATAATTATTCTGTAAACTCCCACCAAAGCCCTTGACAGGACTTTGGGTTAAGAGTGTCTACTTCTGACACGATAGCCAATACTTTCTTCAAAAACTGAAATTCACATAACATAAAATTAACCTTTCTCACCGGGTATGGTGGCACCTGGAATCCCACTACTCGGGAAGCTGAGGCAGGATTGCTATGAGTTCGAGACCAGCTTAAACTACATAGTAAGCCCTTGTCTCAAAAAGACAATAAAATAAAATAAAATTTTAAAACACCTTTCTCTTTCTTTTTCATGGTTCTAAGGATTGAACCCAGGGTCTTGCTTACGTGGGCAAGTGCTCTATCACCAGGCAGTACCACAACACTAAATTAATCATTTTAGAATAAACAATTCAGTGGCATCCAGTTTAATCATAATGCGCAATCACCACCTCTATTCAAAACACTTCCATCACCCCCAAAAGAACGCTTGTTCCTATTGTGCTAGCTTTTTTAGGGCTGCATAACAAAGTGCCTCATCCTAGTGTCTTAAACTGTGGGAATGTATTGTCTTACAATACTGGAGGCCAGAAGACTGAAATCAAGGCGTCTCCAGGGTTGGTCCCATCTTTTTCCTTGGCTGTAGGGGGCACTGTCTCCTTGCATCATCTTCCTCTAGGCCTGTCCCTGTGTTCCATTTTCTCTCTTACGTAAACCCCAGTCACATTGGACTAGGGCCTATTCTAATGACCTCACTGTAACTTGATGACCTCTGTAAAGGTCCTAATTCCAAATAAAGTCATATTCTGTGGGATTAGACTTCACTGTATGAACTTGGACATACTTTGACCAGTAATACCTATTAAGCAGTTTTAAAATATTAGTAGTACTTCATTCTTTTCATGGCTGAATAATATTTCATCACATGTAAACATTTATTTTTGGAACAGCAAGTACCCAACACCTGCCTGTGAAGTCTCAGTGGGTGGTTGAGCAGCTGAGTTCCCGGTGCCAGGTTTATGTGCATGAATATGCCAGGAGGAGCACTAATCTCACACACGTCTCACAGCTCACAAGTCTCTAATCTATAAACTTCCTTTTACTGTCATCTTTGAAAGACTGTCAGGCTTTATGAACAAAAGTAAAAGCAGTACTGGACCAAGGGGAAGGCAGGTCAAGTTTCTGACTCAATAATGCATTTTAAAATGGATTTTATCCTCTTTCCTCTTCCGGCTTTTATCCCCAGCACTTCTCCCCTGCACCCCAAGTGCACAAATACACTCCCATTCAAAGCAGATCCTTTGCAGAAGGGCGTGGCCCAGATAGGACCTGCAGCCCTTTGAGAAGACCCAGCCTGGCTAGCTGACTCCCGTTGTCATGGTTACTGGGTCCGGTGCCCGGAGCTGGGTGCGGACTAGAGACTGTGGGAACTTCTTCACACTTCCCTCCCTGAACCTGCCTCAGCACGAAAGAGGGACCTTTGGACTCAGGTGCTTTCAGCTCTGGTTCTGCCAGCCCTGCTGCCGTTACTTTTCACCTACCTCTTTAATTTAAAATCTGTCTCTCCCTCTCATGCACATAGACAGGGGACCTGCATCCCTGCTGGCCAGGGCCTCTTGAGGGACAACTCAGGACCCCTCTCCTCCATTCCAGAGGCCCCAGCGGTAATGACATGGTGTCCCTGTTGGGTCACACTGAATCTGCAATAAAGACCACAGCAGGATCGCATCATCCTGCCTCCTGATCCTGAGCAGACATGTTCCTCTTGCAAGTTATTTTATTCCCTCCTGTCTCCTCCCCCTCTATCAAATTAGTTTTGTCACTTGAAAAGTCCCCTAGGGAAATAAATGCCTGCCGGCCCCAGGATTTTCAGACAGGCACGAAGGGGACTGAAACAGCACAATGGTGAAGACAGGACAGAAAATGTCCCTAGCGTTTGTTGCTCCCTTTTGTGATTCTAGGGTAAGACATGTGGCTCTGGGATTTGCCTGGGAGGCTGCATGCTGAGAGTGAAATTGGATAAAATGTAGTTGAAGATGCTGACGACTGTCCTCAATGTGATGTGGCTTCTAGTACTCAGGTTCTTAGCCTTGGCTCCACTCATGGTAGAACCCAGCGTGAAGAGTTTTTCGAAGCTCTCAGATGATCTGATATCCAGCCACCTGTGAGCGCTGCTGATCTGGGGCAAGGGGTCTCCAGAAGAGTTGAACACTTTGGAAAGAGAGGTACAAGAGACAGGTGATGCTGAAGAGATTGTGCCTGGAAATGCCGCTAATTAGGCAGAAAGCAGGAACAGAAATAACACACCTGAGGCTGCCTTTGACCAAGCCAAATAAGATGGTAGCCCTGCTAACCCTTGTAGAGCCAGAATGAAAAGAAACTGGTACCCCTTTCTAGGCTGCAACACTGGGGCTGGTCTGTTGCTGCTGAGGGAACACAGAACAATCCCAGGATGGTGCCATTTTTGCCTGCTGCCCACAAGCAGCCCGCTTCCCAGCTCCCAAGGAAAGTCACATGAGGCACACATGGCTGCCCGCCTTTCTCAGCAAAATGTGATTAGTTACTCCGCGCGCCATGGTTGGAGGGGGCTTGTGAGACAAGCTAAGTGCTGACCAGTCTGTCTCCTTCTCTTTGTGCTTTGCAGTACAAAATCGGACAGCTGTACATGATCAGCAAGCACAGCCACGAACAGAGTGACCGGGGAGAAGGGGTGGAGGTCGTCCAGAACGAGCCCTTTGAGGACCCTCACCACGGCAACGGGCAGTTCACTGAGAAGAGGGTGTATCTCAACAGGTAGGTCACGACAGCCCAGAATGACCAGGCACTCCCTCCCCCGACCATGGCACCCTTGAGGTAAAGACTAGGGTGGGGGATATCTGAGAAAGAAGGTGACTTGGAAAGTCATGGGTCTGCCCTCTGCAGCCATTAATCTCATTGCTCCCAAAAACAAAATCCACTCTGCCCACCACCTGGCATTCTGAGAAATGGACCTCAACTGCATTTTCATCTGAAAGCAGTTTTGTTTTGTTTTGTTTTGTTTTGTTTTGTTTTGTTTTGTTTTGTTTTGTTTTGAGACAAGGTCTCATTTTGCAGTTCAGACTAGTCTTCAACTCACTGCATGGTCTAGGCTGGCCTCGGACTCACAGCGGTCCTCCTGCCTCAGCCTCCCAGTACTGAGATTGGAGGCATGTGCCACCACGCTGGGCTTCATGAGGAAGTGTTTTTGTCTTGCCTTTCATAGCACTAGATGAAATCCTGATCTTAAGAATGAAAGAACTTTGTCTTTTCCTCTTGCTCAGTGTTAGCTGTAGGAGAGATGGCTCTGCTGTGAATTGCAGGAAAGCCCTGAAAGGGGCAGTGTGCCTTTGAGCTTTAATTTACTAGAATTTCCAGTTACTGGAAATTAGTGACCAGTAAATCAGTGACCGCTCAGGTTCCTTCAAAAGGAAATGACAAATGTACAGTCACCTGCGATCGGAGCGATGTACAATTTATAAGGTGGTCTCTGTTCCTCAAGGATGGCGGACCCATCCTTGCTATGGTAGAAATTGTGACTCTCCATTCAGAGGATAAAGCATCAAGGGTTTAAGTCAGAGCTAACCAACACTACCATTTTTGCTTTGCAAAATGAACTGTTTAATCTCTCACTATTTCTTATCGCTAATGGCACAAGTGATTATTAGGGTTTGTCTGATCTGCTCACCCTGCACCCCAATCTAGCCCATCTTCTCCCATTCAGTTATTTTCTGCATCAGAATAGTTTTAGTGAGATAACATATGGAATATATTTTATGGCCACTATCTAACTGTCTTTCAGCAAATCAGCCTCGTGTTAGCCTTTCTATGAATACTTTAACTACCACTTGTTGGTTCCCTGACTGGCCTATCACAAACATGTCCAACATACTAGCTGCACAGTGACCCCTGTTTATTCATCCACCCCTGTGAATATTCAGTGTTGCCAGATGTTTCTGAGAGGAACCATGTTTGGATTCCACTACTCTCACACTGGTTCACTCTCCAGCAGGCTGAAATAGGCCCTTCTATCCTGACAGACTTTGGGTCCTATCCACCAGGCTAGATGGACGTTTTCCAGGCCAGTATCCTGACAGGAAAAGCCTTGGACTGGTAAAACTAATGTGTTTTCATCTGTCCAGGGATGTGAGGGAATTCCTGAGTCATGATGAAATGCAAATGAGATTGATCATATTCATCTATCAGAAGTTATGAATTCTCAGGATTTGGAATTGGTTCAGCCTCAGCCAACTATGGATCTGCAGGAGTCACTGAGCTCTGGGTCTGGCCCGGGGATGGCTGCCTGACACAGGCGGATTTCTCACCCTCTGCTTTGGTATTCTTAGTGTGCAGGGTGCGAAGTCAGTACTGAGCAGGTTTCCCCTCAGGGATCACCTTTGTTGAACTAGAAGTGAGGCAGATGCGGGGAAAACAGAAACTATGGAAAATTCCATCTTTTGGCAGCTGATTGCATTCTCTTAACGACTGCCTGGGAAATGTTCCTTGTACACCAAAATCAAGAAAAATTTTAGAAACTTTATAACTTTCGCTGAAACCTAATACCAAGTGTCCAGCTGTCTTTGTCATGTCTCTATCCAAATGTATGATATTTACTTTAAGAAGAGTCATAAACATGAGTAAGAGGGAAATGTATTATAAATAGAATATGTGGGCTTCCAGTAATAGTAACTAAGAAGATTAATGTAGACCCTCCCCCACTTCCTATGACAAACACAGGATGAAATAAAACAATATCAAGCTGAGCTAAAAACAAAGAAAGAGGAAATCCTCAGGTGCTAGGAATAGAGGGGGACTTAACCAGAGTGGCAAGCAGAGCAGGGAGTGCTAAAGAAGCCAGAAACTTCAGAACCCTGTGTAGGCTCCCGCGTTTGAGGTTGAGGGTGTCAAGCCCATAACCCGGTAGGAAATGCGGCCTGAGGCCCACACAAATAGGGAGTGAGAACCGAGAATCCGGCACAGAAATGCCTTTGGACAATCAAGGGCCCAGAGAAGTTACTAGCCAAAGATCCACACTGAAAGAACTAGTGAAGGGGGCTGGGGATTTCGTTCAGCGGCATAAGTGCCTGCTTGGCAAGC
>RJWT010022551.1:0-17118 GCA_004365215.1 Cuniculus paca | reverse complement strand
TTGAAGCAATCTGTGGCAAATTGTGAGCTCCAAAGGGCTTGTGTAGTTCCACCCCTATGGCACTTCTAGTGGTCACCGATCTTGTGGCATCTCTCTTGTGTGGCTATGCTCCCCCATTGCAGGTTTCCTCCGATGATCCACATTCCTGGCTTTTCCAAACTTCTGCAGTCTCCATTGCACCTTTGGCTTCATACTCATAGCTTCACACACTGCCCTCTCAGGGGCACACTGCCTGGCCTCCCAGGCCCTCTGAAATTGAGGTGGATGTCTTCTTAACCTCTGAGCTTGTGCATTCTGCATGCACCTAAAACCAGTACCACGTGGATGATGCCAAGGTCTGCTGCTAGCTGGAGCAGTAGCCAGACTTTCCTCTCTTTTGGCTGTAGGAGTCGAGTGCCTGGATTACTGGGCACTCTGAACCTGATTGTGAGGAACAGATTTTTCTATGTCACTGCTTTTCTGGAACCTCTTGGCGCTTCCGCCGCCATTCTGGAACATAGTGCTCTGAGGCTTTCTTCTCAAAGCAAAGTCTTTCACCTTTGCAGTTTGGAAGCTGCAAAGGTTCAAGACTTGCTGCTTTTTGCACTGCCTTCAGGTCATCTTTTCTATTTCTCTGTTCCTCAGCAATCGAGCTCTCAACTTTATCTTTACAGGTCATAACTTTATTGGAGCATCCTTTCTGGCCAAACTCACATTTTAAATCATGCTGCTGGGCTCTGTGCTCTTGATTTGTGATGTAAATCTGGCTAAAAGCCCCCAACAATAGCCATGCCATGGCCTCAACATTCAACTGCCTTGATATTTCTTCTGCCAGATTAATCAGTCCACCATCCTTAGTCTCAGGCAAAGTCTCTGGACATGAGCAAAATCAGACAAAATTTCTGTCAAGCCATAACATACATCAACTGGAGTCCAACACCCAGTACAGTCCTTCTTTCCAGCAGAAACCTCCTGAGCCTGGTCTTTACTGGCAGGCTCTCTATCAGCCTCCTGGTCTCCTGAGCTCTGACCAGAATCTCCCATGCAGAACAGCCTAAGCTGTTCCAGCTCTATACATTCAGGTGACATATCTGAACCTTTCCAAACTCTTCCCACAAGCCATTTCCAAAGGCTTTTGAACCACATAGTCAGGTACAATCACAGCAACGACCCCACTCCTGGTACCAAATTCTGTCTTGGTTACTTTTTCTTCGTTGCTGAGACAAACACCTGACACCCAAAATTAGGGAAGAAAAAATTTATTTAGCTTACACTTTCTGGAGATTTCAGTCCATAATCAGCTGACTCCAAGGCAGGGTGGCATGGCACAGGGACAACACTTCAAGGCAGCAGCCAGAGCAAAAGAGAGCAAAAGCTCAAGTCTCCTCTCTTCCCTTAAATTGTACTCAGCACCCCCTCACCTTCAGGGTGGGTGTAACACACAAAATGTCCTTGCCTTCCTTTGCACAGGATGAGGATATTTACAAAGTAAGAACCCTGGCTCCCTGCTGAGTCTCTCAGCTAAACTTCTAAACTTCTCAAGTTGACACAATGTATTAACCATAACACTTGGCTTTGACTATCTATAATCCAGAGGCAAAGAAAGTCCTATGGCTTCACCAAATTCAGAGGGACCAAAAAAGTTTAATCTTATCATATGCCTTGGAGGAGATTTGGAAATAATTCAAGTATATTCCTAATTAGTGTTGCAAACCTATTCTTATAAAAAATACATATATTGCTTATCACAAGTGCCTTGTATATATATATTGAAGATTCAATAATGTTTTGTAATATTATAGTTATTTTCTTGTGTTTTCAATACAGAAGTAATTTTCATATCTTCATAACTGCATTTACAATATGTTGACTAATGAAACAGAAAACTAGATGAGCATATAAAATTTGAATGTCTAGCTGAGTGTTGGTGAACCTTTAGAGACAGGTACCCAAACTGTAACCCAAAACCCACTTATTTATCACAAAGTGCCAACACTGTAGTTAAACCCAAATGCTGAAGTTTTACTTTAGAAAAAACAACTCATATATTAACATCTTTTCTCTTAAAAGAAAAACAACACAAATGCCATAGGTTCACTACCACTGGTCTAATTTATTCTGTAATAGCTGATAATATTTTTCTTTCCATTAAATAGTTGCTCTATTCCCTCAAGAAATAATTTTTAAAAATTGTGGCATTGTGAATATATATCATATTTTGAAGCATTTTGAGTTTCTGAGTATATATATATATATATATATATATATATATATTCCTATATTGGACTTATTTATTAAGAATTATCCAGGAGCTGTCATTCCTAATGCTTCAAAACAGGAATAAAATTTGCAAATGCACCTTGAAATGACTTTGCAACTCCTTCCCTGGAAGCCTATTAACTGGTCTTCCATTCCTCATGGAGACTGTGAATTGGGTTGAATCTGAGATTCCTAAAATATCTAAGTGTCTAATCTAGATGACAATTACAGGTAAGCAAGTCAAAGGGAAGAGTAATAGGGAAAACATAGTCTCTTACGAGTAACTAACATGGTATATTTTTTAGATGGTTTGAATGTTCCCTATTCCTTAGTCCCTCAGTAATCCATGTTTCTGAAACCTGATATCAGGCATTCAGGCTTTCTTCAATCACGTAGGAGCAAACATCTGAGCTCTGTATTTTACCTGCCCAATATAATGTGCAAAACACAAATAAATTAATAAAAATAATACACTGAACTATACTAAAATAGAAACAGATCATATTTATTTGGAAGGTCTTCATTCCTTCATCCCCCACAGCCTTAGCACAGGCTTAAACATGTGTCTTTAAAAAAACAATTTTGATGTCGCCAAATGTCAAACCAGGTAGGGCATTGGTTGTGTATTGAAAATCTAGGCAATCTGTTGAAATATGGTGGTCCCGAGTCAGGTATCAAAAAGTAGACATTCTCAACCAGTTGAGAGTTTGAAGTTAGAAAAAAGACAATACTTTATCCAGCTCCAAAAAGCATCTTCATATTTCCTAGCCTGCCAGCTCCATGACCAGATGTGTTTCACTAGGAGCTCATTTAGACACGTGCACTGATTCTAAGACAGCAACACTGGGTTGCTTTGGAAAGTACTATTTCGGGGGTGTGAGCATAATTAGACATTCAGCTTTAGGCAGGTGTTACATCTCTGACAGCCTTTTCTTTTCTTTCTTTTTTTTTTTAAACTTCACCCTTACTTTCTTTCTCTTTTATTTGGTAAATGTGTTTTTTGGAATAGAATTCTAGAATTCTGGCCCCAAAAGTCACAGCATTTGTCAGTGGGAGAGGGTGTGGGAGGGAACAAATATATTTTTTGAGTCACTGCTTCTCTCAGCACTCAGAGCACAACTCCTACAGTCGGGATAGATACCTGTAAATATTTTTTCCACAGGGGAAGCTCCAGTACTTAATTTATGGATGTGCTTAGCCTGATTCTAGAGAATACTCAGTGATGAAAGATAAAGAATCAAGGAAAAAGATCAGCTTCTCACAGTAGCTGCTTGCTAATTAATCCCTGTGATTAGCCACCTGAGAGAATCATCTAAGAATAGCTGTGTTGGGCAGTCTTTCTTTCTGTCTTTTTCCCCCTCTGTTTTTGGTTATTCACAAACAAGAGAAAAATAAAAGATATTTGAAATTGAATATTTTGACAGTTTGAAGACAATTATGGCAGTAATTACTTTAATGATTTTTGCTTTGGTGATCTAAACTTTGAAGAGAAGCAGACAGGCCTTTCTTTTTATAGTCAACTTTGTTATCCTTTTCAAATTATTCAGCTTGGGATATCTGCAGATGTATGCTTATGGCCATATGAAATATTAGGGATTTTTCATGAAACCCAAAACTCTGGAGGTAATATGATCAATTTTAGATAGTATAATCCTTCTCACTATAAAATACCAAGTCAAACCAAAACTGTTAAGTTTACAATAGATGTTTTCACCACACAGGCAAAATCTGACTTAGTCTATTTTACACTATCTATAGTATATAATAATTCGTTGCTTAGTCTTAAATTTTTCACTATAACTATGTTTTTATATATGCATAAATTACATATAAAGCATTCAAAAATGCCTTGACTATCATTATACACAAGGCTCTAAATTCATAAATGCAAACATCTCTATGCATGAGGTTGTATATTAATACATTTAACTTAGCTATTAATAAATGTGCTGCTTGAAAATAACCACAGTCAACCTTATTGTAATAACTATATGGTGACCCATAATTCTACTACCCAGCTGTCTCTGATAGCATTTCTTTTTGGATCACACTTGATATTTTTCATACATGTTTATGTATAGAAAACTTTCAAATATGGAATCAACACAATTTAGAAATGCAGTGTGCTTTAAAATCATGAGGTTTTTTTTCAGTTTTATTACTGTTTTGTAGATGTTTACTTTTAACAATCCATATATTTCCTTATAAAGGGGCTACATTGTTTAATTTTCCAAAAATCTCCACCCCTCTCCATTAATTCCTTATAGCTCATTAAGGTACAGTAGAAATTTCATACAAGCTTAGATGTTTTCCCACTAGACATGATTTACAGAAAACATTGCCTATTCCTGGAATTCATTATTGATATATATTCAATGAGAGAACTATGATAATGATTCTTAAATCTATCTAATCTTCCAGAGAGGTCTAGGTTTCCCATCCCCTGCCCTTCCTCCACCCCCATGGCCTATTCAGTTGAGGAAATAAGGCATGAAGCAACTTACCTTCATTCTTTCATTCAACAAATTTACTTACAGGTAGTTTCTGTATTAGGCATTCAGGATTGGAGTGTGGGACGTAAATAAAAATACATGGTATTCCGCTAACACATTTTGTATTCTGAGCATTTCAATTTTCCTCTAGATTTGAGTGTAACTTGGTCTGATTTTAGCAATTCTAGAGAATGATGTATAATATGCCAGGTTGTGAGATCACAAAGGTAGAATTTAGAGTTCAAGCCTCACTCTTAATAAGGAAGATGCACATGTCTAGCTTGTTTCTGCATATCACCCAGTTTCTAGTCCATGAATATTGCATTGGATACTGATGAGATTGCATGCAAGAATATATAAATCCTGAATCTGGCTATACTGTAACATAGATCCTTCCAGCAATAGGTCTATCATATTTGGTCAGGCACAGTCCACAGGAATATTTAGATGTTATTATTTGTTCAAAGTAAATTAGGACACCAGTCAGCTTTTTCCTGCACCTGGCACATAACAAGTATTTAGTCAATGTTTGCTAAATAAATTAATTCCTCAAATCCACCTCTTCTTAAAGTGCTTAATACACATCCACGATACAAAATTGGAAGAAAAGGACTTATTTTATCAATTTAGATCTTACTTAATATATACTGATTACATCTTAGGTATGCAGATAGTGTAGGTATATTAGATAAGGGAAAATAAGTCAAGGAACTCTTTTTTGTTTTTGCCTTTTATGGGTGATACTTGATCACTCACTAAGATAATCATCAGTGTGCTTTGAGTTGAGGGCAGGATAGGTACATTACAGAATGAGGCTGTCCAATGACATTTTTCTGTAGATACAATCAGTTTTGTCAAACATCTACTATGTCCTGGGCATGTTCTGTATTGTGAAAATGCTTTTCAATGTCTACCCAGTCAGGTTGCTGTGCACAGTTAATTTAAACAGATCTTAGTTCAGAACAAGGACAAATCAAGGATAGTATCCAAAAGATCTTTTCTAAAAAGTTAAACAATTTTTCAAATCACCTCTTTGTTTGCAACCTTGTTTCAGAAAATAGTAGTACTCACCTTTTAAGAAAGGTGTCCAAGTACGCTAGCTCATTGCTGTGCTGATCCTTATTGTTCTGTTTTTCCAAATTGGGTTATTAGAATATAAATGTAGGAGGGAGAGACTCATTTCACCTACTTAGATCTTAACTAATACATACTGATGACATGCCACATATGGTCACAGGGGAGGGAAATTAAAAAAAGAAAAATAGCAAGAAATACTGTATTTTTGCCTTCTAAAGCTGATTCTTGTTGATTATACATATTTTATTTTTGGAAGGAAAAGTATAAGTAAGGTGAAATTCCTGAAACATTTTTTTTCTCCTCAACTATGTGCAATCTATTTCTCTAGCTGTGTGTCAGTTGCCTAGGAAACCTTACTAGACTAACATTTGATTGGCTGTCATCTTGGACTTACCATTAGAGTTTTGAGCACAGTGCATGAGTGTCATCACCCTCATAAGTTGTTCAAAAGACAAAACAATGCTCTCTGAGCTTACTTGCAAGCAGATGCAAACTGAACTGAGTTTAAGGTGCCCTCATGTTGCAGTAAGATCCGCATGTGGAATTTTGAAGACTCTCCTACAGGGCATTATATAACAAGATTTTATCAGTACTGCACACTTGATCTCTTGCCATGCATTCAAAATTTATGTTCTGTCCTGGTCTCAGATTTGTAATTTAAGGTCCATATTTGAGACTGTTGGTTATGACTTTGCTAAGGATTAAAACTTTTGATGAAGATAGAATACTTTATTTGTCTTTCGTGGTTAAATAATCCATGATATATTTTCCAGAACACATTCTTTACATGAGGTATTTAACAATAAGTTTAATGTATGTGATGAATTACAAATTCTGAACTCTTTCTGTATATAATACCTCTTTCGGTTTTTTAGGTAATTTGTTAGCCAGGTATGACAAATCTAATTATTTCACTTACAAGATGAGATATTAAAAACCCAGCTAGATTAAACTGTTTGCATATGATCACACAATTGAAAAGTAGCAAACCTGGAACTCACATTTGGTTAAGCTAATTAAATTCATGCTTTCCATAAGAAATTCTAATTTTTATAGCTAACAAAACAGCATTCTTGGTTGCTTCTAACTCCAAAATATATTGAAGAAATCATATTTCTTTCAGTCTCTGTTGTGTCACTTATTTCAAGCCACCATCATTTATTCTTTTAACTTCTGCAGTAGCTGACTAATTTGTCTCCTGAATAGTATTCTTGATCTGTAAAATTTATTCACCCTACAAAGCTGAGTAATTTTTAAAATTTTTATTGTAGGCATTTTTCAAGTAAAATGAAAAGCACAGAGTATAAAATTATAATTTAATGAATTTTAATAAATATATACTTCAGCTATTATCAGAATTAAGATATAGACCACTTTCCACACTCCAGAAAGTTTTTTTGAGCCCTTTTCCAATCCCCACCATTCAGAAACAACCTGTTTTGATTTCTTTCACTTGAATTTGCTTTGCTTCTACTTGATTTTATATAAATGAACTCATGTAGGATACATTCTTTGGACTCTGGCTTCTTGCCTCAACATAATGTTTTTGAAATTCATCCATATGGCTGCATACATCAGAAGTTCATTTCTTTTAGTGTGATACAGTATTCCACCATAAGCAAAGACCTAAATTTGCTTATCCATTTCACTTTTGGTAGGTATTTTACTTTTTTCCTGTTTTTTGGTTGTAGTGGCACAATTAATATTTTAGAACAAATTTTATTTTTAATAATGTGTTAGATTTACAGAAGAGTTGTATGGCAAAAAAGAATTAACAAGCCCTCATCCAGTTTCCTCTATTATTAAACCTCTTATGCTAATATGTAATACTAATATACTTGTCATAGCTAATAAACCATTGTTTATAACTAATCATTTTTAGTGAAAATCATGCACTTCTTTAAATTTCACATAGTGTCAATTTTCCATTCTAGCATTTTATCTAGGATGTCTCATTATAAATGATATGAAGGCCTGAAATATTTCCCGTTTTTGATGCTTCTTGGAGTTGTGAGGAATTTTGGAAAGGACTTTTGTAGAATAAATCTGGATTTGTGCTTCTGTTTTTCTTCCTGTGATTAAACTGCAGTTATTGGCTTTCAGGAAAAAGGTTTTAGGTGCAAGGACCCCCTGGCATCATATGACAGCACAGCTTCATCTTGCCATCACAACAGCACTGAGATATAAACCACGATTGCCTGGCTGAGGCTGTGTTTTGTCAGGTGTGTCCTTTTCAGTGTACACCTTTTCTTCCTTTTCCTACACTGTATTTTGGAAGGAAGTCACTATGAACAGCCAACATTTAAGGGGTCCAGGATATGAGCCCCCCAAAGGCCTAGAAGGAACAGTACCTATATAAGTCATTTGAAATTTATCTTCAGAGGAAATTTGCCTTTTCCTTCTCTTATTAACTTAATCATTTATTTATATAAGTGTGGATTCAGTTATATTTATCTTTGTGTCATAATCCAATGGTATGTTCTTCATTTTGACACTCAAATCATTGTAACTTTGACACTGGAAGTTCTTTCAGGTGGTTTTCATCACCTGTGTCATGCTTTAGCATCATGTGGGGCATTTTTATTTCATTTTGTTATGTTTTGAGCACTTCCTTACTTTCTGGTACAATGTTCTTTGGGATTGTCTTGTATATACCTTGCCCCAACCCTGGATCAGGCTTTTATTTAAAAGGTCTGTATGCTTTCATTGGAGAATAACATTAGAGGCTTAGAGCTTCCGTAAGCATTTCTGAGTGTTTTGCTGAGTGAAATCTGTTAATTTCAATGAAATCCAACTCATCATCTTTTTTTTCTCCCATCATAAATAACGCTTTTAGAGTTGTACCTGAAATATTATCACCTTATCCAGGGTCACATAGATTTTCCTTCTGTATTTTCAATGGTTTTGTTGTTTTTCATCTTATATTTATTTCTTTAGTTCACATTAAATTAATTTATGTTCAGTTTTAGAATCTATCATTAAGTCATAATTTCTGTAGGGATGTCCAATTGTTTGAGCACAATTTGTTGGAAAGATTATCCATTGTCCTTTGAATTGCCTTCCTACTTTCAAAAACATACAGTGGCTAAATTTGTGTGAGTTTGTTTCTGAGCTCTGTATTCTTTTATCTCTGTATATTGATCTATATCTATTCTTTCACCAGTTCTAAAGTGCTATAATTGCTGTAGGTTTATTGTAAGTCTTAAAGAAAGTAGAGCGGTATTAGTCCTCCAGTTTTGCTTTGCTTCTCCTGTACTCTGTTCTGCATTCCATGTCATTTATGTTTGAATATAAATTTTAGAACTTTGTATCTACAAAATAACTTCAAGAATTTTAACTAGGATAACACTGAATGTATTGATCACCTTGAAAAAACTGATATTTTAAAAATACTGAGTCTTCTAATCTATGAACCCAGGATATCTCTCAATGTATTAAGATCCTCGATTTGTTCATCAGTGTTTTTTTTTCTGTTTTCTGCTTATAAATCTTTTGCATATTTTCTTAAATGTATACATAACTACTTTTGTTGCCAACATAAATATTATTTTTGAATTTCATATTCCAATTCTGTAGCAGTGGTACACACAGTACATTTGAAAACATAACCAATGTCAAGTTTAATTACTACACTCAAATTTTAAACTTCTTACTCTGGCCTAAAAAATACTGCCAGTCTCTCAAACTACTCTTATATCAAGTTGACTACAGATTCTTCTCTTTTTTTTTTATTAGTACATATTTGCATTACATAAATTTATATTCATTGTGGGTCATTGGTACATGTATATGACACATCTTTATTCTTTGTGTCTGCTTCCACCACTCCATCTGTTAGTCCCTTTCTCATTTGGAAAAAGGTCTATATCTCTGTTTCCTATCATCTTTTATTTTGCTCTTTAACGTATTTCTACTTTGGGTGTGTCGTAGAAAAGAAACGATGCAATATTTAAGCTTGTGTGTCTGGTTTATTTCCCTTAACATTGTGGTTTCTAGGTGCATTCATTTTCCTACAAATGACTCAAAATTTATCTTTCTCTGTAGCAAAGTTTACTTGATTGTGTGTAAGTACACATATTCTGTTAATGATTCTTGAAGTCCAAACTCGTGGTCTTTTTAATTTCTTGACCTATTTCAAAACTGTTTATGTCTCAGGGCCTTTGTAATTGTTTGCCATTCTGTCTGTGTTTCTCTTTTCATAAGTCAGTTAGTCTCTGGTTTTGGCTTCTTTTATTCTTTAGGTCTCAATTCAGATTTCAAACGTCAGAGTGACCTTCCTTCTGATCATTACACCCAACATAGATTCAGCTTTTCTTTCTTTGCATTTACCCTAAGTTTGTGGTCTTCATTGTCTTTCACATTCATTGGCATTATTGTATTTATTTATTATTCTTATTTATCATTAATCTTTACCCAAATAAAATATAAATTAGATGACAGTAGGAACTCTTCCTTTTTCATTTGCTTTTATATTCTTAGTGCTTTTCACTAAGCATATAGTAGAAACTTATTTAATTATCTCTAAATGAATGAATCTACTTTTGAGATCAAAGATTCTCTGATGCCCAGTATCTCAACTTCAGTGAAATCTTTCATGATTCCCAAATTTCAAATGCTTATTTTCTTCTTTGAATATCTCTCAAATTTTTTCTTGCTTATGTGATTGATAACTCTGCTCCTTGTTAAACATATATCTTTTGTCTTTTACTATACTATAGAATTACTGAGAACAGAGGTTGTAATTTATTGATCTACTGGTGTTTGTATTTTCCATTCCTCCTGGTAGAAAATCTTACATTTTATATATTTACTTATTGAATTAAAAGGAGTTGATAGGTTGGTAATCAAAGACTAGATCTGGTCCAAACAAATTTAATCAATTAATTGTGTACCCTTATCTCCCCAATCTGTGAAAGAATGGAATTGAAAATAGTGATTGATAATTATTAAACTTTTTAGAAAGGAGCCGTAGCAGATGCCTTGAGTTCTCCACCCATACATCCTTGGTCCTTTTATCAATGCTATGAATGTGAGATTTCCAGTGGCAAGAACTTGCCTGTCTTCATTGGAGGACTGTCCTCAGGCTTCCTGAGATAGATCTGTCTGCAAATGGAGAGAAAGGGAATTGTACCCCGCCCTTCTCTAGTGAAACTATGAGCACACAATGAACAGTTTAGTAGTACAAATGTTCCAGCTTCTCAAGTCATTGATATTTGTAGATATGAGTGAGGTTTATGCAGCCATGAGACCACCCCTGAAAGATGTAGCTTGTTATCTAGCCTGGACCCCTTCCCTTCCCAATATTATTGTATAATCAACATTTTGTTTTTCCTAGAAACATTTCTTAAAACATCACATTAGTTTGATTCCCATCTCAGAACCAATCCTACGGAAGGAACTTAGCTTGAGACTTGGAACAGTGAGTGAGAGAGTACCTTGAGAATCTGCTAAAAACCATAGCTACTTTTCAAGAGAAAGAAAGTGTTATTTATATGAAGATATTTATAAAATCAATGGATTTTAATTTAAGAATCTCTAAGGTAACTTCTTATTGATAAGTCCATTCATTCAGTTCCTCAAAAACAAGTTCAGTAAGTATGTACAATATGCCTGGACTCACTCTAATTCCTAATAGTATTGGAGTGAATAAATCCTAGTTCCTTTTGCATCTATGGAGCTCACCTTCAGGAGAAAGGAGATAATGACAAAGTTAATAAAATAGAGTGTGCAATGCTTGGTGTCATACCAATAATAAAAATAGAAATCTGATGAGAGATTACCTGAGGTCTGATGATGAAGTCAGACTTCTTAGAGTATTAAACATGTAAACTGAGATTTGAATGACCAGCAGAATTCAACTCAAAGATCATGGGACTGAAACATAGTCATAAGGATCAGTAGTTTAAGCCGAAAGAAAAACCAGTGCAAAATCTCTGGTTCGGAACAGGCTTGATAGATGTGAGAGCAAAATGTCCAAACATCTACCATGGCATCCAAAGTAGAGAACTGTATTTGATGATGTTAAAAAAGTGTCTCCACATCTGATCATAGGAAATAAGTCGAAATACAGTTTCAGTTTTATCGTAAGTAAGATGGACATAATGGCAATCACTACCAGTCCTCCTCTGGAACATTCCGTTGTTAAATATCATAACATGGGAGTTAGACTAAATTTACTCTAATTGGTGCCATTAATACTAACCATTCCTCCTCCTTTCATTAATCCCTGGTTCCTTTTCCTAAAATATTCTCCTGTAGGAGAAAAGTGTAAATGGCATGACAAGTAATTGAATAAACTACAATGTCATTTTGGAATCACCCTTACTCCATGATGAAAATTTCCGTAAATATTTGCATTGATAAAATGAAGCATGCTGACATTTATGTATGTTCCAGGCACAGTTTCTATGCAAAGAATGGCACATGGAGGCGATAAAGCCTTATAGCATATGGAGTAAATGTAACTGCTGTCTTCACTTTTGTTTATGTTAGGTGGGCTGAGATTTGTATGGATGGCCATTGCTAGTATTGATTTCTCAGGGATTTCATTTCAAAGAAGTAGCTAGAGATTCTCATTTTTTGCAGTCACTTTAAAATTCAGCAGAATGTTGTCTAAAAAACATAATTTATAATATGAGAATCTCAAATTTAAGGGGAAAAAAGCCACACAACTTCTGAATATTTTTTCAGCTCTTTCATTGGCACCATCATGGTTATTCTACAACTCATGCCCCTAACAGGAAAAAGAGTCTTTCTGACAAAACATGCTTGATAAGACAGCTGGAGTTTCTTGGAGAATGTTGACCACAGTAATTACTATATTTCTGACAGCTGCTATAAAGTTTCTATTGCTAGGATGGAGCTTAACTCCTTGCTAACTGAATTTTAGGAAATTGATTCCTTGTTATATTTTGGTAACACTCGTCAGGATTATTACTTGGGAAAAAAAAACCTATGAGCAACGGAGAAGGAGCATACGTTTTGATGTCTAGGTTCAAAAGCTTGGAGGAAATATTTATATAACAGCTGAAGAAAAAGTGGCTCTCATTGCTCCTCTGTTTGTCCCTGCATTGGTTTCCATAGTTGCATGTGCCTTAACATTCAGCCTACTTGATAAGCAACAAAAAATAAGCTGTGTTTGGATATGATTCAGCTTGAAGCTCACTTGTTTCAGTTTGAGAGTAGTGTAGCACTTCATGCAATATGGAGGTAATGCAGATTAAAATGCAGTACTCTTTTAATCCTAGATTGCCAAGATTATATTGAAAATATTTTTGTCTCCTAGCCATCTCCTAAATTAGCAAAGCCATAGTTTTGCAACAGCCAGCTACCAAATATTTACAGAGAGTCTGCTATTTCTGGGATGCTAGACTAATGACTAATGGGTTACTGAGAAATACAAATTGTGATCTCCATCTTCAGAGTTCACATTACAGGTTTAACTGTGTGACATGTGAAAAAATAAATACTAGCAGAAGGTAATAACTGTACCGGCACCATGATGACCAAAAGTACCTGGTTGCTGCACAGAATCCCGAATAGTATTTCAATTAATTATATAAAGAGCATTGCTGTAGGAATTTTGAGAATGTCAAACTGTGAAACACTGACTTTACATTGAAATAAGGATGAAGAAGCTTCCCTCTTTTGGTGCCCAAGATTCTTCTGTCTATGGGCCACGCTTGGATGAGGCATTTGCCTCTCTGGCGGGTTGGCAACCCTGCTCTTAGGGTTCTCATGTCCTTGATAAAGCACACAGATGTCCACTAAATGGCATGGCCTCTTCAGACCTCTGTACCCATCCCATGTAGGGATTCTCTTCAATGATGAATGCTTCCTAAAGTAACAGACTGGATTTCCGTCTCCCCAGGAAATCCAGCACAGCACAACTTGTACAGGAAAATAAAAAGCAAACAGGCATGTGTCTTGTGATCCACTTTTCTTGTGACTTAGAAACACAAAGCTTCCTTGACACAAGGGAGAACACAAGATCATGCTATCTTTGGCAAATGGACAGGGAAAGGAGTCATAGCACAAAGGGAAGAAATCACTTGGTCATACTAAAACAAGTAGGAATGAAATAAACAAAAAGAAGGTAGAATATTCTAGTACCTGAGCCATATCATTAGTCTATGTGTAGAGCTTTGCTATCCAACTGGAATTTTAGCACTACCTAGAGCTGGCACACCTGGGAGTCTGTTAGAAATGTCCAAACTCATTGCATTAGCATCCCAAATAAGCAAACACAAGTCATTTTCACAAGATTTCCAGGTTATTGGAATACATATGAAACTTTGAGAACCACTGTTATAGAGGACGAAAAACACCATGTTTGAGGCACCATAAATAGATCGTTTGATCAAAGCACAGTTTTTGCAAGAGAAAAATGTTGACATGTCTATAAATGATGGCTGGTCCAGACAGGAAACTTGAAAGCTGTTTTCAAGGGGTTAGAAGTGTTCCTACAGTTGCGGAGAGTCACTGAAGTTTTTCCACTGGAGAATGACGTAATCAAAGGGCTGACTTAGGAAGATTTATCTAGCAACAGTGGGGGAAAGGGATTTATCAGCATACTTATTCAGTGTTAAATATTTATTTGAGTCCATCTGAAGTTTTCAAGATTTCACAAACATTTTCAGGCTGCTGTCATACATTTAAAAGTCATACAAATGTATAGCATTTTATGATGCAGATATTTCTGTTAATGATTTGAAAGAGGTGATTTAGCTCTTGGTGTCACTGGGTTCTGCAAAAAGTAAGTAGGAACAGGAGTACTGAGATGAAATAGGCTGAATGTTCACAGTCCACTAGAGGCTCTCACCAAATAGAAAATGTAGAGCCAATGAGGCCCTTTGAGCACATTATAGGATGTTTTTAGACTCCTTAACACCACAGTGCATACCTTATTTCACCTGCCCTTTGGAGATTTTTGGCAGTTCCTTGAATTCTTACCTAAGGTAGGTCAGGATGCAAAGTGGAGTCATCTAGCTCAGTGATCTGCACTGCCATGGCACATTAAGATCACCTGCAGAGCTAGACAGCCATTCCTGGACCCATCAAGTGATTATTTCTAATATAGACATTCCTTGTGACTAGGTCAGTAAATGAATTGGTCACTAAATGGGAAATTGTATACAGTATATATATGCCAATATTCAGAATGCAGAAATAATCAAAAGAAATTCCAGTTTGATGACTCTGCTTTTACTTGCATAACTCTTACATGCAGTCCTGTAATGTGTAACAGAACATAAAACTTCAGTACTGTACCACACAGTACAATCAGCAAAAACTACAGTGCTCTGTAAACAGGGTGTACTGTACCAAAAAAAGACATCAAGGATGTATAAGTAAGATGCACAGAACTACACAAAAATAAAAGATAGGTCATGAGTCTGAGCCATGGATCATAAACCCAAACAGTGTGCCTCCATCGTAAGTCTGAGCAGTTGTTAGGTAGGTCATTAAATGAGGAATATTTGTAGTTCCAACTGTTAGACAGGTACGATAAAAGTGAAGTAAATGCCCCCAAAATGGAAAGTCACATAAAAGAAGATATTCTTTTTTTCTTCTTATGTAGTAAAAGATAATGGTTACTATTTTTAAAATCTGAATCATTTGTCAAACACTTGGATCAGTATTTCTTGTGGATTACCTGTTAAGCCACTGTACTCCTACCATCCTGCAGATAAACTGTGTATCAGGTAGAATTTTTGCCAATACATTCAGTTTACAAAATTGTGATCTAAAGCTAAATAAAGCAACACACTTTTACACACTTCGTGTAACAAGCAGTCTAGCCAGGAGTCAACTAGAAGTGAGACTTAGAGCCTGACTCTTGATCTGAATCACAAATTTTGTGAATAATTAAATACCCATCCTTCCTAGCAGACTGAAGGTGATTGAATACAAAGTATTTTTAATTAAAGGAAAATAATGTGTTCTGAGATTGAATTTGTGTATGCTCAAATGGGTTTTGGCATGATCGATCATTTCTAGATGCCATCAGCTCATACTGTGTTGCCTTATATACTATAAACATTAAATAACTGATTTTTATATAATGAACCAAGTGATCATGAAGACTTCGTGCAAGAGTACAGAGCCATCTCTATTAGTCACCTTTCTATTGCTGGGATACAGTATCTGACCTATACAATTTAAAGGAGGAAAGTCTTATTTTGGCTTATGGTTTCACATGTTTCAGTTCATGACTGACTGGTTCCAAAGCAGAAATGTTATAGCTGAAGATATGGTAGGGAAAATCTATGTACTCAGGGAAGTCAGAAATCAAAATAGGCAGAATTATCAGAGGCAGGAAAGGAGTGGGGACAAGAACACACACTCAGTCATGTTCTTAGACTCACCCTCTCCAATCAGGCCTAACTCCTAATAAGACATTCAGCTATGAACTCATCAGTGGATTAATTCATTCAGTTATGAACTCATGGATTAATCCATTGATGAGATTTTGGGTTCCATGATCTAATCATCTTCCCAAATCCCCATCTCTGAGCACAAAGGCTTTTTGATAGACATTTTTAATCTAAACCAGAACTCCTCCTGATTAAGTCAAACTTAGCAACAAAAACCTCACATTACAATGTGTTTTTTAACAGCTATCATCAGTAGCTGTCTTAGTTACTTTTTTCTCGTTGCTGGGACAAAATACCTGACGCCCAAAGTGAAGGAAGGAGAGGTTTATTCCTTACAGTTTTTGGGCTTTTAGTCCATGCTTTGCTGGCTCCAGGCAAGGCAGAGTGGCTAAGGCGCTGCCATTGATGGGGGCTGCAAGCAGCAAGAGCAAACCGGGCCAAAGAGGAAAACACGCCCCTATTCTGACCTTACATTGTATGTCAGCTCCACCCCTGGGCGGGTGCAGAACTCACACCGCCAATCCCAGTGCTACACAACAAATCAATCACAAACGCTGATTCAGCCATTTCCGTGACTACATGAGGCTTGGGGGGCCATCTATATACAAACTGTAACAGTAGCTCTGTCTTAATTGGTTTGCTGATGAAACACTGGCAACTCTTTTTGTTTTGGGTCTCATATGCTCACTTTATTCTAGTCATGTTGAAAGTCCTCAATCCACTCTATTTTTTTCCACCTCAGAATGGAAGGAAAATGTCATACTTGATTATTTTCCCTTTACATTCAACTTTCTAACTCCCTTCCTGTTCTTCTACTTGAACACCATCACCACTACTCTATGCCTTGTGGATTACTTGGCTTTCTGTGGCTTTGACAAAATACCTGAGAAAAATCGAGTTGAAGAATGCAAGATTTATCTTGGCTCATGTTTCCA
>RJWT010022550.1:0-17134 GCA_004365215.1 Cuniculus paca | reverse complement strand
TCTGTATCTGATTCTTTCAGTTTCTTAAACTAGGGAGACGACGCAGTGTTCACACATGTGAGTTTGGTTTCTTTCACTTATGAGTATGGTCTCAAGTCACATCCATTTACCTATAAAAGCCTCAATGTGATCATTCTTTATATCTGAATAGTACTCCATTGTATAAAAGTACCACATCTTTTTTATCCATTCCTCAACTAATGGGCATTTGGGTTGTTTCCAAGATTTGGCTATTGCAAATTGTACTGCTATAAACATAAGTGCACATATATCACTGTGGTATGATGATTTCACTTCTTCTGGGAATGTGCCCAGAAGTGGAATAGCTTGGTCAAATGGGACTTCCAATCCTAGCTTTTTGAGAAACCTCCAGACTGATTTCCACAGTGGCTGCACCAGTCTACACTCCCACCAACAGTGGAGAAGGGTTCCTTTTTCCCCATAGACTCTCCAGCCTTTGCTGTTGGTGGTTTTCTTGATCCTGGCCATTCTTTCTGGAGTAAGATGAAATCTCAGAGTTGTTTTAATTTGTGTTTCTCTAATGGCCAATGATGCTGAACATTTTTCCATATATTTATTTGCCATTCGTATTTGTTCAGCTGAGAAGTGTGTTTTCATCTCAGATGCCCATTTTTGGATTGGGTATTTGGACTTTCTTTTAAGCACACCAAATACTTATTTCCTCGAAATAGATTCCCTCTTCCCCTGCAGTCTCTCTCCCCTCCCCTCCCCTTCTCTCGTCTCCCTTCCTCCTCTTCCTCTCCCCTTGCTCTCCCCCTTCCCTTCTCCCCCTCTCTATCTTGACCCCAAGGATTGAAGCTTACATACGGAACAATTTACCTCATACAAAAAACCCAGACATCCTCAGCCCTGTAAAGGTGACCAGTGCAGCCTCCATTTTCTAGACCAGAAGGACAGGATTCACCGGTGCTGTCCAGCCTGATTCCCTTCCACCCTCATGGAAGGGAATGCCAGCCTGCTCTGTCTGTTTCCCTTCCAGTTTGATTCTCCTCTAGTGAGACAACCAATAAGCTCTTGAGGCTCCTGTTCTCATCTTTCAAGACTGAGAATGATACTAATTCTATTAGTTCTTGGAAAAGAACAGTTAATACTCATATGATTAGATCAATTTTCCATGTCTATATCTGGTAATCTAAGCAACCATTTTGAAGATAACAGTATGCAATATTACAACCATTGTTAAATTCCCATCATCTTGTTTTGAAAGTCTATATTATTACTGTTTTGGGTTTGTGGTTGTTGTTTGTCTCTTTTGCTTTTTTTCTTTTCTGTGTCTTTTTTTCTCTTAAATGAAAAAAAAAAAGACTGAGAATGACAACTCTTGGGCAAACTTCTCCATTAATTCATTACAAATGTATGAGGAGAAAAAACCTTTTTCACTGCTACAGACTCCTAACTCTAATATTCTCCTGTGCCTTTCCTTTTCTTTTCTTTCTTTTGGTGGCATGTTTTTACTGGAGATCAGAAAGAGACACTAGAAAGGTTTTAGTCCCAATTTATCTCTTTCTTCCCATAGGGTAGGGTTATGAACTACGAAATATCTTCATTCAGTTATTCTCTACTTCCCTTCAGGGATGCAGCCCTGAGCAGGGTGAACTGGAAGGTTTTCAAGGTACTGTCATCCCAGCTCAGGATGTTATGTGAGCCGCTCTGAAACCAGCTCTTCTAGAGATGGAAGTTTTGGTTGCAGTGGATATCAGTGGCCAGGAGAGCCTCCCTCTTACTCTGACTGCTCTCTGGATGTCACCAGGCCAAAAAATGCTAAATGAGGGCTGGAAGTTCCATTAAAATTACACAGTAAAAGCCAAAGTACCAGAAGGAACATATGCCGGGGGCATCTTTCTGTGACCTATGTCTTAGAACTCCATTCAGAATCTTGTGATAAAATTATATAGCAAGCCCAAAGAAACCTCAACCAGCTTTGGCTGGCCTCTAACTGTCATGATTCCCCAGTACATTTAAGTCAAGAAGAAAAATCCCATTCAATTTGGAATCTGTCTTTACCAGCCATCCTAACCCCCTAGACAAAAGAGCCTACCGAAGATTTCCGCATTTGAAACATGGTGCAGGTACCATTACTGGGGACATAGGAAGGGTTACAGGGGCCTTGCTCCAATTCCCAGAAGACCCATCAGGAATTCTGGCTCCTAACCCACTCAGAGATATAGTGTAGATGAAGCCTGATGTTGGATAGGGGAGCCAGGAAGGGAGATCAAGACTACAGTCAGAACTCCTAGCATGACAGGAAACACCCTGTCTCTTTAAAGTAAGGAGGAAAAAACAAAATGGTGCAGATAGACATCTGCAGTCTGGCAGACTAAACCCTTGGAAGGATGTCATAGGTGGACATATGCACTGGGCATGTTGGAGCCTTGACAGGCTGGTGTAGGTGGGCATCTACAGCAGAGTTGTTTGATCCCTTGGCAAGATGTCACACATGGACATATACACCAGGTTGGAGCCTTGGCAACCTGTTTTAGGTGAAAATCTGTTGGACCCTCGGCAGGATGTCATAGGTGGACATATGCACTGGGCATGTTGGAACCTTGGTGGTCTGTTGAAGGTAGGCATCTGCAGCAGAGTGAGTTGGACCCTTGACAGGCTTTTTCCTGTCACCTTCATCTTGGAACTAAGGGATCTTTTTGCAAAAGGGTTTGCCCAGGGGACAAAGGGACCCTCACACTCGGTCTTTCTCTTCCCCTTGGAGACTGTCCTGTCAACCATTCCACCTCATTGACCCCTTGAGTACCTTCTTAAGCTTGAAAAGAATTAGAATCCCAAAGTTTAAGGAAAAGGGCCCTAATCTTTCCACTGGTTGTATTATTTGCAAGGCTAGCTTTAGTTATTTCTGTAAAATGTTAGGAAATTCTTAGGATGAAAGATTAACTTTTGATTTGATAGTAAATAAAATAAAGAATCTTGGACAAATTGACTTTGAAGATTTTGACCAAACTAAATAGTCACTTGTATTTTTTAAGAAGACACACCTTACACCCTTATACCCATGTATGCATTAAAAACCCATAAAAATAAAAGAAATTTGTTAAGGGATGAATCAGTATTACTCTCCCCAGAAATATATGAAATGCAGATGGGTTTAGAAGTTGCCATTATAGGGAATTTAGCACTTCAATAACATGAGATAACCAACAATCTTATTTGTATCCTTGTGTAGACACCAGAGCACATTATGAAAAGCAAACAGTTAAATTCTGCCCCAACTGACTGCAGGGTTGGAAGTCCTGTCCAGACAGCAGAGTCCTCATTGTCTGTGATTTCAGATCAATCTGTTCACCCAAAAGACAGTCACCTATCATTCATATTATTAGAATTTTCTTATATTCGCTTCTTTCAGTTGTTCTATTAAAATTTGAGGGAAGGATTGGGATTTTAAATCTTAAGCCAACGATGTACATCCTTGGCCATTGTATCAGTCAGGGTTTACTAGAGAAACAGATATAATACAAGATAGACAACTGTATAAGAAATTACAAGATCGGCTTACAATGGTCAGCCACAAAGTTGGAGGAGAGAGCGTGCAGAGGGTGTCTGCGTGCTGGAGGTTAAAGGGGGTCCAGCCCCAGGGCTGGAGCTTACTGCAGTGTCCTGTGCAAGTCCGTGTCAGAAGGCTGATGGGTCTACAACGGAACACTGAAGAGTCTACGACGAAGGCTGAAGAGTCTACGATGAAGACTCAAGAGTACGATGAACGCTGAAGAGTCCCAGGCAAAAGCTGAATAGTCTGTGCCAGAAGCCAGGAGACGATGTCTAAGCTGAAGGCGAAGATTGGAGCTCCTCTGAAGAAGCAGCCTCCAGTCTCTCCTCCTTTGTCTTTTATTGTGTCCAGGTTTTTCCCCTGGGGTGGATGTAGCACTCACACCATCTGCCTGCCCTCCTCTTGCACAGGATGAGGATGTTACAAATTGAGGATGTACAAACTAGGGACCCTGGCCCCATGCTGAATCACTTAAACTTCTGACCTTCTTAAATTGACACAGTGAACAACATCCTAGAATGGTAACTGCTTGTTCTCTACACCCCAGGATGTAGAGCTGATGAGTTTCTTAATTAAGCATCTAGACTTCTCAAGTTGACACAATGTACAAACCATAACAGCCATGGTATCAACAAATTATTAGTCACCTTAAAGCTGGAACACATGAATTATTTCTCTGACAAGCTAGTGATCACAGTGAAGTATGCTCCTGCAAGTGTAGTTAAATGAAGAACCAGAAAATTGCTACTTGATTATACACCTGGGTTGCACTGAGGGACAATGGAGAGGATAGCTTCTCTTTTTTCAGTTAAGGAACTTTTACATATCCTAAAAGTTGCTCTTGATGTTTCATTTGTGTTTTATTCCTTCAGATAGCTCAGTGTTTTTCTTTCTTTTCTTTTTTTTTTCCTTTTTTCTTCTGTTTGCTTTAAAATAAATCTATTTTTACTTAGCGTTTGTACTAAAACCTTACAGACGTGAGGACTGTGCGAGGTGTTTTTTTAAGGGGCAGAGAATCAAGTCAAGACTTGATTGTCAAGACTGAGAAGATCAGGATTCTCTCGTTCCACACAGGGAAAATGCCTAAGAGATTTCCATGACACGCAGCTACTATCTCTTGTGTTTTCTGGGATTGGGTTCTGGGTGAGCACCTGTGAGAGGAGGTTGCCCTAACTGGGCTGTGAGGTGGACCTGAGGAGATGCCTGCAGTTCAAAACAGTGTCACACAGGGTGACAGCAACAGTGGGTCCCTGTAGCATCTGTAGGGCTCCGCAAGCTGGAAGTCCCCAGAGAACTCAGTGTCTCAGTCCCCAACACAGTGCCTCTAAGATCCCAGGTGACTTACAGAGTTACTGGGAATAGATCTGGATGATTGTATGTGTTGACCTGATGGCTTTTCTTACAAAGGAAAAATAATTTTTTATTGGAATTTGATGTGTGTGTGTGTGTTGTGTGTATGTGTGTGTGAAGTTTAACATTAGTTTCTGGTTTTTATATTTTTACTTTTAATGCTTGAGATTTAAGATAAATTTTCCTTGAAATATATCATGACATGAGCAGGAAGAAATGTATAAACTGTTGGAAAAACACAGAAAATGAAGCATTGCAGAACAAATTTGTGACTGCAGGAATTTGGCTCAGCTTAATGCAGAAAATAACTTGAAAGTTGAGGTGTTTACTTTCTATGTTCTTGGATTAACATGATCTTTGCCTTGTAATATGTTCTACATGTGAGAGTCATCTCCCAGGAAAATGTTAACAATGACAGCTGAGAACATGTACTTAGAAAATGAGAGAGAAATATAATATTCTTGCTGGTGTTATTTTTATAATCAAACATTTTACTTTAGCTGACACATTTACTGAAAACCAGTTAACTGCTTATTTGTTGTATCACTGTTGTTGAAATTGCCCTATCTGAATAGAGGAATATAATGAAAATCTTAATTTAATCTAGGTATGAAACGGCTTTGGGGGAGAAAAAATGCTGTGATAGGAGTTTTGATTTAGGAAACCCAAGAAAAACCAAATTTAGGATAAATTTTATAAGTGACAAGATAAGGAACATTCTATGGAAGATAAGCCTCTTCTTTATGATGGTCTGAATTCTAGTGCTTGTGGGATAGTGTCAGGACAATGGGCTCTTCGATCTCCTCTTGGTAGGGATGAGGTAGAGGACAATTCTGTCTGATTTTGATTTTCTCCTTTTCCTTTCCCACTCTAATACTCTAGTGTGGGGATAAAAAAGAAACAATTTGACCAGAATCTCAGTGTAGATTGAGATACTTTCCTTAACAGACTTTGATAAAAACAATGATTTTTCCTGTGTGTAGAATTTGTTGTCATTAGAACAGAGACCAGAGTTGCATCTGTGAGAATCCTGACATAATATTGTACAGAACACACACAGCAGGGTAATTTTCAATCCAGACAGGAGGAGGCAGGAGAGGAGTGCAAAGTGAAGAAGCTGGCATTGGAGAAACAGAAGCAAAGCCAGAGTGTTGAAAATCCAGGAAGGATCCTGCAGATCAGGGGTCAGTAATGTAAAAGGCTTCCAGTGCAGGAATCTCAGGTAATCAGTAATAACTAAAAGTGAATTTTCATTTCTTACATATAATCACGAATGCCCCATTTAGTTTAAACTTCCCAAAGAATACATTCAACTCTATGTACAAGGCACTGGTTAAAAGCTATCACCTGCATGGTTAATTTCTGGTTCTAATACAATCTTCATTTAACATTTGATTTCATGTATCAATGATCAGCTCCATCGAATAGTTTTCCTTGGCTGTGTACTCTCTCTCCCTTTTCTCTGCAGGGGAGATCACTGCTACCACCATGCAGGGTCCCCAGAGAGCTCAGGGCTCGTAGCCCAGGCAGCAAGTGCCTCGGTGGTTCTGGAGGAGCCCAGCGAGGGACTCACCAGCATCAGGGTGGCCTCACCCTTCCCAACTGGGACAGGAACATCAGCCGTGTGGCACTGTGGGATGGCTGGCTCCTCAAAGAATGTCTCCTGGTAACATTGGTTCACCGGAAAATGATGAAGAAAATTCAATTAGTTTGGGGTCATAAATTGAAACCTTAAATCCATTATGAAAATAATAATATGTTTGCTGGCTATGTAAATTTTTTGAAATATGAGAGATGCATAAAAACTGAATCTAAAGAATTATGAAAGTAACCATTTTACCTGGCGCTTCCCATGAGCTCTGTAATTTCACTATTTTTAACTGTTTTCTAACCTTTCCACATCTTCTTTTAATTTCTATGCCCTGGTTTCTCACCTTCTTATGAGGTACTATTTGAAATGCAAACACTAAAAGGAGTAAAAACTACAAAACTGTAAGTAATTTAGGTATAATTTTCTTTACTATTTCAGCTAAATACCATGCTGCATATACATCTATATCTATGTGTTTAAGCTTTCTTTCCTGTGGGTCCAAACTGATATACTTTCCTTAAATATACAGTATATTAACAATCATGCTTTTTTCAATTACATAGAATACTGCCAAATTCATCATGGACTCAAAATACAAGTCTTGAAAATTTTGATGCACTATTGTTTAGGAAATTCCAAGTAATGGATTGAGATTAAAACCAAAGAGAGATACAGTGACTGGTACTAAGCCAAAGATGTGAAAATTTAAACTACTAATAAGATGATTTAGAAGATACAAGATGGCCATCTGAAATGGGAAACAAAGGAATCAGGAGTGAGTACAAAGAAATACATGAATGTGTGTGTATCAGAAGCCCTGGACCACATTCCCCATGGAGGCCCTTTGTTGTTCTAAGCCCTGATCTGTTGTCTGACAGAAAAGAGAGCAGAAAATGTGTGAATGCTTTGGAAGGAAAAGAGAACTTGAGCCTTTTTCTAAACCAATCTTTCTGTTCTAAATATCAACTCCTACTGAGAAATCTTTGAGAAAGAATTTCTAGCTGCTTGGGTTTCCAAAAAACTATTACTTTGGAGTTTTTTCCCTTCTGGCATGACTTTAGTTTAACTCTTCTCAATCCACCCAGTTCAGTGTAAAATTGTTCTCATTTCTTGGATATTTTCACTGTGCTCAGTAAAGAATGCCCATATACTGGACTCTGTGTACACAAACAAGAAATCAGTATCTTCAGCCACTTAAAAGTGATTTAAGTCTGCTGTTTAAATTGTTAAAAATTAAGTGAATGAAGATTTATTTTTTAAGCAGTTGTCTGACAATGAAAATTTCATAAAACTTTTTCTTGTTTCAAGATTTTACTGATACCTTTTAAAATATATATTATATATTATTTGAAAATTCATTATCAAGTTGTTCTTGTTTATATTATAGAGTAGCTCAATCATTGGTGGGTTTCTCATTTTTGGAAAGACAAAAAGTGAAACACACATTCCCACATTCCCAGTATATCTGAAAAGACTTCATGTAAAGGAATGAAGACAACACTGATGTCTTTTTATGCAGGCCATGGAGGATCCTGTAGTTTTTGGCACCCTCAAGACAGGTGAGACAGGAGGCCACATGGTGGCACAGGGCCAGGATTGACACGACCAGTAGGAGGAGGGACCCTGCTGAAACAAAGCCGCAGCATCTGAGATGATCTATTAGGCAAAGTCATCACAAGCTGTCCTGCCAGGGGAAACCTAGTCTATTTGCACGGCCTCCAAGGCATGGTTTGGTCCTATAGAGCTCAAATGAGGAAGAATCAACACCTTCCACTGTGCCGCTGTAGGTGAGCTATATTTTCACAGACTGAGAGCAACATGACTCCTGTATTTTTATATTACTTCCACAAGTGCCTCTGTAACATGCAAACACTTGGAAATTAAATTAATGCTGACTCGAGACATTTAAAGCATTCTCCTAAATAGTTTAATAACTTGGGAAATTCTGAGCTTATCAGCAGTCAGAACCTCCAGGAATTTATAACTTTTTAGCTTATTCACAGTTATTTTCATCAAAATCAGTGAAAGGAGAACATCACATTTTACCTGTATGTTTCATCTTCATGCTTGATAAAAATAAACATAGAACTGCTTGGTTGCTGATATTGGTATGAGAAAATTCTATCATAAAATTTATGCCCTGGTCTGGATCTGCTAACTTACCATAATAACATCATGCATTTGTTTCACACTTTTCCAAAAACACTAGGTATTTTTCTAAATTTGAGCTTCACAATAAAATTGGTAGATACATTGAGTTTTCACAATAATCATCAAATATATTGAAACACAAGTTGTAGAGCTATTGCGTGACTTTCCAGAGCCTGTTTTTAACAGGGGAAAGAGGCAGCACATCCATGCTGTGGCCCTTGCACTTCTCCTTGTCACTCCCTGCACACCTGTGTGTTCTCAGGCTGCATCTGTGCAGCAGGGACTTTGCCCTTGATCATGGGGCACAGTGTTTGTAGTGGTTACTGCCATTCTAGTGAAGAACAGCACTTTGGACTTTGTTGTAGGACAACAGAAGCGCTTGTAGAGAGATTGTACACACTTTATTTGCTCTAAAAAATCTCCCACTTTAAAAAGCTTTGTCAAAAATCTGAAGTGGTTTAATTGATATGGTGTTTCAATAGATGGAAAGATAAGGGCCTCTAGCTTAGCAATATTTTAGTCACAAAGGAAAAGAACAGCATGCAGCTTCCAAATTAAAATGATCTTTTACCTTCAGTAACACTGCTTCAGAAGAATTTCTGATACAAAAACGTAACAATCAAGGACTAAGTTTCACAGATCCTTTCATAAGTACAGGTGAAATTCTCCAAGATAAAACCGTTTAAATATTATACATATATGAAAATACCTAAACAAAATACTTCTAAAACTAACATACCTGAAATTACTTACCATAGAATATAATTAATCTTTTACTTGCAAAATTAAAATGAGACATGAATTATTTCATAGAATTTTATTTTTGCAAAATAGTATTAAATCCAAAAGTTAACTTTGTAAAAGTTAAAGAAATACAATATTGACAGTGGATATTTTATATACATGTGTAAATGAAATGTGTTTTATGGACAAAAATTGAGATAGGTGTTCTGGGAAACTCAGAACTGGGTAAACGTGCTTTATCTGTGAGCACACATGTCTACAGAAGTGTGATCAGA
Organism: Cuniculus paca; assembly: GCA_004365215.1. NCBI lineage: Eukaryota > Metazoa > Chordata > Mammalia > Rodentia > Cuniculidae > Cuniculus > Cuniculus paca. The sequence goes on along the minus strand of RJWT010022550.1, from coordinate 7,506 downwards.
CTTTATTTTTTACAGTCTAAGATAACATGAAATACACATATGTTTTTGTTATTTGTGTTATACAAACTTTAAAATTTTTGCTAATTTACTTTTATTCAAAAGTCTCTTTGGTAGTCAAGGCAATCATCTTGGATTGAATGAAACTAAGAAAGCAGCATAGCATGCATATTTGCAAATATTATCTGTATTATAATCTCAGAATTGAACATTTCATTAGGTTGACACAAGGACTAGAAAAGGTTAATTTATATACCTTCTGGAATTGTGAGAAATTATACCCATTGGCTCTTGTGTTTCAGAGTATCTCACAATCAGCATTACAGCTTTTCGTGCTAAACTCTCATTCTGGGATCTGTCCAGTGCATTGCAGCACGTTTATCATCACCCTGTCCTGTGCCCATGACACACCAATATCAGCCTGCCTGTGCCTTCACAACCTCCACTAATACAATGCACACGTTCTGTAGGCTATTGCCACATGATCAAAAGTAGGAAGATCCACCACTGGGAGACTACTGAATCATTCTATTATGCACTGTAAAAGTCCTTTCCAGAGAAAATTCCTTTCCTCACCTTACGCACCTGAAACCTCTTGTTACTAGCTAAAAGTATACATTAACCCACACAGGGGTGTTGATGAAACCAACAACTACCTGAGTTACTGCACATATCTTTTCCCGTGACGTCCTTGGTGGTGAACATGACAGAAAGCGTACTTCACCAGGGCATGATGTAAGGCCATCTGCAAGGTCAGATGGTGGTTTCTAAACTTCAACATCTTTTTGAATACAGTCAATCAAGCATTCTCCTTGCTTTTCCAGTCCATTATTTTTATAATTAAGATTACCTGTATAGTAAAACATATTTGTCATATATTTCCTACACCATATGCCACAGTTTTACCTTAGTAATTGGATGCACAGTTTCTCTTTGCCAAACTGTGTCCTTAAATTAGAACTATACAAAAATTCACTGAAAGCTTTTTCTGCTTTTATTTAGAAAATTCCAATGTTTACAATTTTTGGTCTAAAGGTTTTTTTTTCGATGAATGAGAGACAATGACTGATTTTTGTCAAGACATGCAAAAAAACAGAATGTGTTTAAAATTCTCTGTAATAGTTTGTCCATTTGCCCATTGATTCAGGAAAGACCAGGATTCCTGAAGTCTTGAAACTGACTGACGTTGATTCTCAACTTTCTCCATTTTGAACATGAAAGAGGCCCCGGTGAGGAATCATGATGCTTAGGAAATCTGGGCACCATTCTGTGCTGATTTATATTGAGAAGCATTTTGATATTTTAACAGCTCATAAAGCCCTATCTGTGTGGAAACACTGCTAAACCTCTTTTCCTGTACTGCTAATTTTTACATATATGAATGATTCAGATTGAGAAGTAGGATATAATCTCCAGAAAAAAATGATGACTCAGATTCAAGTCTACATATATGTCACCCTCCAATACATTTTTCTATTAGAATTTGTCTAAAACAGATTTTCTATGACATAACAATTTATCTTTCTTATTTTTTCACCAAATGCAATATTTTATTAGTATAATCTATACTTTTATAGTCAAATAATACAGTGATAAAATGATAGATAGCAAGGGTATTTTAATTTGTGGTTAATATATAAGAAGAAAATATAGATATAAATAAGAATTAATTATATATTGGAATGAACTAATTACCAAAAATAATTAAAATACAACATAATGAACATCTTTTGAATGACAGAGAAAATGAAAAGTTTCAAGGTAATCAGGAAGACTTCTGAAGATAGGCAGATCACAGGATTCTGGCCCATGCTGATCATAATAGTGTTAGTATAATTTAAGCTTTTTAAAAAAAGGAAACTACCAAAACCACTTTTTGGACAAGTTTAGAATTGAGTATATTCATGTTATGTTTTTCATGGTTTATATCTGGGAGCCAAGCATTATACTCAAGTGAAATTTTAATTGTAGCTATATTGTTACAATTTCTCTAGAAAAGCAGTATCAATACAATACATATTACACACACACACACACACACACACACAAGATCCAGAAAATCCAGTAACTGCTCTACACAAGAATTTGTAGTTCACAGAACAAGAGGAATTAAATATGCAATACCACCCCAATATCAAAGCCTAGAACCTACCTGGAGAGTCTTTGGTAGGAGCCTGAGTCAGGTAGCTGAGGAAACTAGAGCTTCAAAGCATAGCTACAAATGTCTTCTTTCTTTCCATTTAATTCTACCTGAGCCACAGGATCACTAGAGAATGTCATTCACAGTCATGTTAGGTCCTCCCATCAGCACAATGAAGTACTTAATCCTGTCTGAAACATGTCATAGGCTGGTCCAAGTGGGCTTTGCTAATCTATTAAACATTGCTCAACCCAGTCAAGTAGACTTGTCAAGACTAGCAGTCACCGTCCGTCCCTGGCCAATGTCCTAACCAGATGCATCTCCTTACCATCGCTAACCTGAGAGTAGTTAGTAGCACATTTGTAAATTCTATCCAGTGTAATAGAAATATTCTTCAAGGCACTGGGAATGCTTTAACTATTTCCATTTATTAGCAAGCAAAGCCTCCTGTTGGGAATGCTTACACTTCCCAAGACATAACACAACTTATAATACAGATCTAATAATACTTAACTACAGATATTAAGTCAATGCTTATTATGCTATATACGATAAGAATACAACAAAAATCACAAAAATTTATATATAGCTCTAGCATTCCAAATGTACTCTTCCTTAACTCTAATGGGGAGTACGAGGCCAATTTTCCTTGATAGCTCCAATCCATCACCCATATTAACACCATGGCCCCCATTCTGGACTGTTGACTCAGAATGCATGAGGGGCCCAGAATAGCCAGGACATTTCAAAATATCACTGTTGTTCTTCTTGATAGCAATGTTTATGTTTCTGGAATAGACATCTATAGTTCAGCAGAGTGTAAGGTCACAGAAACAGAAAGCAAGTGTATCACTAGTGGGGCCTAGAGGATAATGGTCAGTGGTAACATACTCATTTTTTGCCATTGATCCTGGGACCCATGAATCCCGGCTATGGGAGAAATAGTAGCTGATGTTGAGTACTGAAAGTTTATGCAACCCTATGGGTAACTTTGCCCAGGTCTTGCAAGGTACTACCCCATAGCAACACTGTGATTATATCTTCCACCTATCTTTAGATCATCTTATCAATCCACCTGCATCTGGCTAATGGAAAACATATTAAAACCAGTGAATTCCATGAACATGAGCTCATTGCCATACTTCTTTGTCCTTTAGGAGCGTTCATTGATAAGAAACAATGTTGTGTGGAGGAATAAAATGGTAAGTGGAGAATTCTATAAGCCCGTTAGATGATAGTTATGGCAAAATTATTATTAGCAGGGAAGGCAAATTCATACTCAGAAAAACTGTGTGTTCCAGTAAGAACAAACTGCTGTGGCTTCCATGATGAAGGCAATCAAATATAACTAACCTGCCACCAGGTTGCAGGTTCCACCATGGGAAACTGTGTCACAAAGGTGAGCAGTGCTGGTCTTTGCTGCTGGCAGGTCAGGCACTCAGCAGTGACTGTAAACAGGTCAGTGTTGGGGAGAGTAAGTCAATGATACTCAACCTTCATCTCTGCCATTGTGACCACTTTGTTCATGAGCACATAGAGTTACTATACATTTGACTGAAAAGAAGTGATCGACTGCTATCCACAGATTGGGTGTTTCTATAACATGCTCACTAAAGTCTTCTTCTCATGAGCATTTATGTAGGACACACATATGTTGACCTTCACAAATAAGGAGACATCTACCCATGAATTCTTCTCTAAATGTCTCTGTTTTCCAGTCACATTTCTCCCTAATTTCTGGTCCTCCAGTCATCCCACTGACTACAGCCAGTAAATTGCTATACAGTCCCACATCTGGACATTTTTCTTCTAAGCATATGTATGAGACGTACACTGCCCAAGGTTCACTGTGAAGATTTTCCTTCACCACTGACCTACATTTATGTCCTGGAAAGGGATTGTAGTTCTACAACTGTCCTCTTTTCCTAGAGCCCACAAAATGTGTAGAAACATTTGCACACCTGAACATAGTCTTCTGTCCTGATGATTGCTCTGAGGGTACAGCTTATGATGCCATGAGTGCACATTGGGGGACAGAAGGTTGCATAACTAGAGCAAGGGTCAGAACACTAAGGCCACTGCTTCATGTAACTTCTGGAACTGCTTGAGCCAGATCACATATTACCATTTCTGTTTAATGATGGAGTGTGGTTGTGTTCTTCAGAATTCATTGCTGGGTGGATTAGAAAGCACCCAGTTCTTGGTGGGCAGTTTAAATTGCATAGAAAAATAGCACCCTGTTATAACATTCAGTTTCCTTTAAGAAGCAATAGCAATCAAAGAACTGCTTCTCAAACAAGAATAGTTGTTTGCCAATGATGCCAAAACCTTGCTTCCAAATTCAAACATAAAACATAAAATATTGTTTTGTGATTTTATGAAAGTCTTTATTACATGTATATTTCTTTACAGTGCATTTTAGCAGAGTTCACAAGAAAGATATTGAAATTGTTTCACATTCTTTATAAGCCAAAATTTCAAGTTTATGTGTTACATCTATCTTTTTAAGAAATGGTTATATGAGAGTAAATTTTGTGATTTTGAATGAAAGGATATGCTTATTTTTTCAAAGTGAGGCCATTATTAAGGAGTTGTGTAGACTTGTGTATAAATCATTGTGTAAGAAAAGTACTGAAATGTATTTATACTTCATTTTTGATTTCTGAGGCTGTACCTACGAGATTGTGACAACACGCTTATTTTTCTATTTTACATTGCCAGTATATTGAGCAAAATGTCCCAGAGAGAAATCTACTTTTTGAGGGCATTTCATCTTAATTGCCTTGGTGAATTTTCAGCTCTTTATTGGGTTGTTTTCATCATTTTATCATCACTTGGAAAAAAACCCAACATGCATAACCTAATGGAGGAGAGGTTTATTTGGCTAACAGTTTCAGTTGGCAGCAAATCTACTCTAAGATGGAAACAGGATGGCAGAAGATCATGGAATGGGAAAAGATGCTCAGCCCATTACAGCCAGCAAAGAAAGAGTGAACTTTGTAAAGCCAGAGTTAAAAACACACCATTTCAAGTCAGCCCTGCAGTGTTCTGACATTTCAGATCAGGCCCCAGGTCCAAACATGAGATTTCTGGGGGATGTTCAGACACAAACAGTGATATTTCACCCCTACCCAATAGTCTCATGTCAATTTCATGACACAAAATGCATTTAGTCCATCTTTAAGAATCATCATGAAATAACTGTTCTGTCACTGCTGAAAAATTGGCTTAAGGTCTTGTCTGAGATTAAAGGCAAACATTTAGATGGGAGTCATTGTAAAACTGAAATAGAACATCATGTACTTCCAGTACACAATGACACAAGGTGAACATTTTTATCCCGTAAGGGAGAAGTACAGGGATAGACAGAAATCAGGCAAAAACAAGAGAAAGGCCAGAGAAAAATCTTTGAGTCCCATAGCTCCATATTTAGAACCTGGGGCTGGCTCTAGTGAGATACGAGTTCCAACCTGCTTGGCATCGCTGTCCCTACAGCTTTGCCAGTAGCAGTCCACAAGCCTGCCCTTTGTGTTAAATCCACTCACTGCCTGTGGCTTCCCTCGGAGCCAATCTGTGTATTGGACCTTACCAAATTCCTAGGATGTGCACAATACTTTTGCTTTCACTCTGCCAGCTCGTCACTCTGCTCAAATGGGGACACACAGGCTCAGATCCAGGAACTTTCTTTAAATTCTGATGGAAGTTTCCCTGAACTCACAGATCTTGCATTCTGCATCTTGGTATCAGTGTCTGCCATCATTTCCCCCTGTAGCCAGCCCACATAGATGATTACAGAGCTCGCTGGGTACCAGAATCACTGAGCCTTGTGCTATAAATCCTGTGAAAACTATTCTATCCGTGATGTTCTCAAGTTTGTGCCCCAGGGGCTCTTGCTCTAGCAGAAGTTTTACAGTTTTGAATTGTTGAGCACGTGAAGATGGTTGTCTTGCTGTTTCCTGGGATGCCTCCCAAGTATCATTCATATAGTCCTGATGGAAACACTTCTTTTTATTGCTATTTTTTTCCATAACCATGCTCTTTTTGCCTCAATTTTGCAGGCATTAATGTTGTGAGAAAACTAACTTTTCACAGGAAGTTTTTTTCCCCCTCATTGTCACTGTAGATCTAGCTAAAACATGAGAGCAGTAGCCAAGTAATGACTTTAACATTGAGCCATGGCTTGATTAAATTAATTGGTCACTCTTAATCTGTCTTGGTCACCTGCAATGTCTCAGAACATGAAAAAAATGTAGAAAAATTTGCTACCAGAAAGTAGCACACAGGCCTTGTATTCCAAGTGGCAATGCAATACATGTTCCCAAGTGAAAATTCCTGAGCCTGACCTTTAAGGCCTACATTTCTGTGAGCATTCTCATCATTTGAACTCAGTTTAGAATCTCATATCCATCTTAGATCCCAGCATTCTACGGTTTCTCTTGCCTATGTCTCTAAACCATTACAAATTCCACTTTCAGACCTCTTCTAAATACTTCTGAAGCTCATTATCAATTACAGTAACATCAATGACCCAACTGACTTGAACAACATTTATTTTAGCACTTTCTCAACACTGGGACAAAATACTTGATGCAGAAAATTCAAAGAAAGAGTTTATTTTGGCTTATGGTTTCCATCCATTATAGACCAGTTTCAAGTCAGAAACTGGAAGACAGCGGCCTGGAAATGAAGAGGTGCTCAACTCGTGGCAGCTAGGATGTAGGCACTGAAGGGAGAAGCTGGAGAGCACAAAGCAAGCTCTTATGACATGCCCCATTCTCCTGCTCCTTCCTACCAGGCCCCCCTGAATGGGAGAAATTGTGAAGATCATATTTGTTCTAACCAGAGCACAAATTTGAAGACTATTTTTTTAGGTACAATTCATATTTTTAAATTTAAGATTTCACTTGAAGGGATCTGTAGTAAAATTAATAATATTGGCTTTTTATCCAGTGGTTCACAACAACTTTCCTGTTCTGTGGTATCATAATGCCACAGGAATCAATATATCCAGCAGAATAGTAAACCTTCTGACCGACATGTGGACTTCAGCTGACACATAGACAATATTACACACAAATACACGCTTTGTTCTTTAGTTTTAAATTCTAGTTTCTCTTTATACTACTGTAAGGCCAAACATGAGGACAGAGTTTGAAAATTTATGTAATCTTTTCATTTCAATTAAAACTGGAAAAACTTCTCCACATACTGTACTTCCCATGCCTGTGTTCAACACCCTTCAATGCTGTCCTCCCTAACTTTCCTTCCTCAGCCCTTTATGTGAACAACTCTGCTCCAGGTTTGACTCTATGAGTCAAAGAGAGGCGCATCCAGGACAGAAGAACACAAAAGCTCAGCACCCACGACCA
>RJWT010022549.1:0-17137 GCA_004365215.1 Cuniculus paca | reverse complement strand
TACACTTGGCCATTCTTGGTGTGTTCCGTGACTTTTCGTTCACCTGGTGATAGAGAGACTGAGGGTTGAAACACTTTTTTTTCCTCCGAAAAATGTTATGGGTAAGAAATTTCTGGAAATGATGAAGGTGTAATAAGCATATGTACCAGTGAGCTGAGATGAATGTAATTACTACGTATTGCAAGCATGCACTAATAAAAAATTTCTCTGTGTAGGACAAGTTCATGGAAGAAGAACATTACCTGTTACTTCATATTATTCCAGAAAATACAGCAACTGAGCCCAGAAAAAGTAGTATTAACCATAAATCTACTGTCTTTGTGGTAGAGATTGTCTTGGAATGTTGACTGTTCTAGCCTAGGAAGGGCCACTGGTCATGGTTTGTTCCTTTATTCTATGTCTAACCTAATCTTATCGGCTGGTTCAGAAAGCAAAAATATCACTAACTTTATGAAAGATAGTTCTATTGTATTCTTTTAGTACATAATTATAATTTCTTGGGAAATATGGAGATTAGGGAAAATGATAGAGCCAATCACAGTGATTTTAAAAAATTGGAAAAGTAAGAAGTTATTTAAATTATATTAATTTAATTTATCTTAAAACAGATGCTATTCACTCTTCTTTCAGGTCCCTTGTAGTAACAAAAATGAAAGGAAGATAAAACCTAAAGCACAATTCCATCTATCTATCTATCTATCTATCTATCTATCTATCTATCTATCTGTGTAAATATCTGTCTGTCCATCTGTCTACCTTTGGTCTTGTTCCATAATTCATCTCCCAAGGACTTCCTTGCCTTTGACTTCAGATAAGAACACGTTTTTATCCATTTTCTGATGTTTTTGAGCATTTTTAAATGATAGCTGAGTTATGAGTCATGGCCACGTTTTTTGCTATCATTGGACCAAAAGCGCATAACATGTTTTCTACCTGTCGATGTAAATTATTGCCTACATGTAGAACTCCAGGAATGATTTGGCTTCCTGCCCACATAAATGACTTCTCATCATTCAGGTTTCAATTTAATGCCAGTCTGTACTATAAGATGTATGCTCAATCCTACAAATGAGTTGCATGTGCATTTCAATTTCAGGAAACTTGAACTGAATTTTAAAAGAAAGCATCTGGGATCTATTGCGCAAGAGGTGCTTCTGAGCTTATGCATTCTAATACACTGTCAAATCAAAAATAGTGCTGGAATTTGGGTACTACACTAATAAGAAAAAAGAGAAAGAAGAAAGATAAATAATGTTTTTCCTTTTTACTTGCTTTTCCAAAGAACTAAAAGAAATATTGCTTTCTTGTCTCAGTTACTATTTTTCCCTTCCAGTTTGTCTTTTCTTTTTGACCACTAGTTTGGTAAATTAAATCAACCTGGAAAGAAAAGTATAGTATCTTGAATAGAATGCCAAACATTAAAACAGATACCATTCACTCTTCTTTCAGGTCCCTTGTGGTAATAGAAATATTTGTCATACATGCAGAATTCACTGTAGGCACAACCTAGAACGATCCCTTTAAACTTTCTTGCTTCACACAAAAATTCTATATGAAATATACTGTCATATACTTTAAATTATCAAGTTAAAAACACTGCTAAATGAAGTAGTTATTTTTAAAACTGAAGTAGTTATTTTTAAAATGTGACAAAAAGCATTTATTTCTGCACATGCATAGTAATAAAAAGGCCAAGAAGCAGGCCTAGGCACAGTGGCCTATGCCTGTAATCCCAGCTACTGGGACTGAGAGGTCCAGAGGCTAGAAGGCTAAAGCAAGCGGATTGCAAGTTTGAGGTCAACCTGAGCAATTTAACAAGTCCTGTCTCAGAATAAAAAATGAGGAGGACTGATGAAGTAACTGGTAGAGTGCCTCTGTATTCTGGAATCCAGGGCACTGAAAAAAAAGAAAGCCAAAGCACACAAATGACCCAAAAGAGTATTCTCAAGTCAGTGAAAACAAGAAATAATTCTTGTTGTTTTACATTAGCAAAAGTAAATACAGCAGTGACAATAATTCAGGCCTTCTCTTTCACTAGAATCTGTGCATCTTCTGTAAAAACCATTATCAACTTCAGCCATGGAATCACACAGATAATAAACATTACATGTTAGACCTACTTAGGCCAAATATATTTCAGAAGATCTCTCTTTCATTCAGTTCTAGAACAGAACCAAAAAAGTAAAACAGTATTTATAAGTCATTTTTTAATGTGTGAAACTAAAATTGAAAAGAAAGTGAAAATATTGACATTTTATAGTTCTTTTTTATTTTGAATTATGTTTTCCTTTCAGTAGAACACTAAATTTATGGTTTGATGATGTAGAACTCAGCAAGTCATCATTGAACACTGAATTACGGTTTTTCTCTGCACACTATAATTCTGTTGGGCTACTGAGAACAAATTTTTTCCACATTATATCAAAGTTTTATGGGCAAAGAAAGAGATATTAGGAATAGGTACTTTTAAAATTTGTAGATATTTGTTGTGTGTTATATACTTTGTGCTCATTTCTCTAACCTGTAGAAGTTATATTTTTAACTTCTTATGCATTGCCATTCATTTTTCATTGTTTTCCTTTATCTTATGGCACAAGCTGGATGGTAAGTTTTTTGAAGACAAGGACCATTATTACTTCTGTAGTATAATATTACACTCTGAAACACGACCAATGCATTGTTTTGACCTCACCCGTAGTTTTTGAGTCAAAAACTTCTGTACCAATGATACCGATAATCCTTTCCTTATTTATCAACTATATGTGCACAGGATTGTAGAAGTGAACATACATCCCATATAATCAACCTTCTCACTTCCCAGACAAGAAAATCAAGACTCAGAAATATGAAATATTTGGCCCAAAGTCAAATGGAGGAGTCATAACTTTCAAACATCAGAAGAAAGTTCATCTTATATTTGAGTAAACTCTGGCCCAGACACCTGGTGTTTCTTGGCTGCCTGCCGTCACAAGAACATAACTGATGAATGGACATTTATGGCTTATTCAAATTAAGATAAATCTCACCCATCAGTTGGCATAAGGTAAATTAATTTCTAAGCATAATTTTTTGAAACCAAATGTTTAGGTGCAAATAGAGAACCAAGATCAGTAGACTAGGTGGAGATGCCAAGTTTTCTAGCAAAGTCTCTTGGTAAGGATTTAGCAAACTACCTGAAGATCATTTAATTACTTTATCGATGCCTGCATGCACATATGTGAGCACAGTGATACATCTGGCAGACTCCTTTCTAAAGAGTTTTAAAACAGTCATCAAATTTTCTAAAACATGGTTATCAGAAATTTTCAGGTTAGGAGAATTTGACTGAAATGGCGTTGAGTATGTTGTGGAAATAATTACTTTTTCTTGACATTTAACAAAAGTGTTTGCAGACTTAATTGGCATATGAATTAGTAAAAGGACTTTTGGATAAGATCTTTTGGCAGTGGTGGGGACAGGGGAGGGTCAGGGGGAGGTGGAGAGGGAGAGATAGAGATATTTAGGGCAGAAGAGATTTATAATGAGTATGGGGGGGTACTTTCTTTTTCCAGACTGTAGTAACCTTAAGAATTTTTTGACATCCTGTTGAGTAAGAGTGGAAACAGAAGATTTGACTTCGGAATTTTTTCTCAGTAGATTTTCCGAGAGAATGTAAAGAAGTTAGAATTAGAAAGAAAGCTGAAAATGAATAGCATTTTCCTGAGATAATGTTAACTAACCATTTTATTTCTGAATAAGGCAAATATTAATAGTCTAAATTTTTGAAAATTTAAAGGTCTATCTTGATGTGAATTGAGATAAAATTGTACAGGTTTATTTTGGAGTTTCTATCCTCAAAACCCAAACTTGCAATCAGCACTCTCAACATTGTGCCCATCAGATAATTTATTCTGATTTCTACCAAAAAAAAAATGGATAAGGATTTTGGTCAAACTGTGTGTATAACTAAGGATATTTTTCTTTTGTAATAAGATAAGTAAAAATATCATTTCCTCCCACCCATACTCTTTTTTATTGAGCTATGATTTAGATATAGTTAAAAAAAATCACAACTTTTAAGTATGTAATTCAATAATGTTTGAAATCATTGCACTCATATAATCTACAACTCCTAAAATTCTGGTTACACCATTTTCTGACTTAATGCTTTTTCCAAGGTGAAGCCACAATTCTGGCCATAAATTTGTTTTGTCTGTTTACATTTTTCCTTTTATTGTGTTTGACATTTGTTCAACATAATTTTTTTTTGCAAATTTCCTTGCTTTTCCAGGTATCAGAAATTCATTTTTAAAATTCATATTGCTAAGTGGTTTTCCATTGAGAGAACATATCAAAATTTGCTTATCCATTCTCATTGGGATAGTCGTATAGATTGTTATTTAGTTCGTGGCAATTATTTTTTAAAACTTCACTACAAATATTCTTATATAGGACTTTAGCAAACATGTTTTATTTTCTCATAGTCATGAATATCTTTGAAATGAACTACAAACGACTTTCTACCCCTGATATGTTGTTTCTATTGTTCCATTTGCTCATCAACATCTGATATCTAATTTTTTTCACACTAGTGCATGTGAAGTTGTGTCTCATGATTTTATTTGCATTTCTCAGATACACCATTTTGTATATTTATATGCTATTTATAATTTCTTTTGTTTGTGACCTACTTTGTAGACTTTTTGCAGAAAATTTCATATATGCTCAAGAAAAATGTATGTTCTATAGTGCTTTAGCACAGCAATCTACAATTATGAATGATAGCAAGTTGATTGGTAGTCTTTCAAAACTTCTACATTCTTACTACTTTTTTGTCTACTTATGTTATCAGTTAATGAGAAAGTAAAGTTAAATCACTAATTATGATTGTAGATATGTGTATGTTCCTCATTTGTGCATTTTTGTTTAATATATTTTGAAGTTTTGTTACTAAATGCATACTCCTTATGCTTTTTTTTTCTTTTTTGGAACAGATACTTTTATAATTATGAAATGTTATTTTATCTATAGTAATAGTCCTTATATTGGACATTACTTTGGTTTGATATTAATATAGCCACATAAGTTTTCTTATACTTAGTGTCTGTATGCATATGTCTTTCCATCTTTTTATTTTTAATAGACTTTATTTTAGAGTAGTTTAGGTTAATATAAAAATTGAGAGAACCACATAGAGAATTCTTAAATATCCCACCTAGCACAATCTCCCTGATTATCATATTCCACGCTACATAATTCATTTATTACAATTCATGAACTTACATTGACACATCATTGTCACCCAAAGTCCACAGTCATACTAAGATTCACTTTCAATTATTCTAGAGGTTTTGACAGAAACATAAAGGCATGCATCTATCATTATAATAGCATATAGAATGGTTTCTTTGCCCTAAAAATGTTCTGTGCTGTTTTTCCCTGCCTAATCCCAATCTCTCAAAACTGTTGATTTTTTTTTAACTCTCCTTACAGTTTGCTTTTGTAAGAATGTCATATGCTTGGTACCATCCGTTATATAGTATGAATGCTTTTAAAACTGATTTCTTTCAGTTAGTAGTATGCATTTAAGATTTCTTCTTGTCTTTTCATGGTTTGATAAGCTCATTTCTTTTTAGGGCTGAATAGTATTCCACTGTATGGGTGTATCAATTTGCCCATTCACTTACTCAGGACTTGTTTGTGGTTATAAATTTTGACAATTATAAGTAAAGTTTCGATGAACATCCACTCGCAGATTTCTGTGTGGATCTGCTCTCAACTCATTTGGATAAATGTCAAAAAGTATGATTGCTGGGTAGTAAGGGTACATTTTGCTCTGTAAGACACTGCTAAAGTCTCCTTTTCATTTTGTAATTCACTAGCAATAACTGAGTTCCTGTTACTCCACATCCTCAACAACATTTGGTGTTTTTAGTTATTTATTATGACTATTCTAATAGAAGTTTAGGGGCATCTTGTCACTTTTATTTTCAATTTCCTAATGACACACAGTGATGAGAAATTTTTATGTGCTTATTGGACAATTGTATATCTTTTTTGGTGAGGGTTCTGTTGCGATCTTTTGCTTATATTTAAATAGGATTGTTGTATTTCTTATTGTTGACATTTAAGTGTTCTTAACATTCTGGTAAAAGATCTTAGGAGATGAGTTTTTCCCTATTTTCTCTCAGTCTGTGTCTGCTTTTCTCATTTCCTTGAAAGTGTCTTTCATAGAGTAAAAGTTTTGAATTTTAGAAAAGCCCAGGCTATTAATATTTCTAGATAATGTTTCTGGTGCTATATCAAAAAAGTCATTGCTATACTCATGATCATTTACATTCTTATCTTCATTATTCCTTCTTTTATTTTTTCATTTTCCCATTTAGACATATAATCCTTTTTTAGTTTTCATAATGGGTAGGAAGTCTGTGTGTAGATTTGTTTGTATATGAATGTTGAGTTATTTAAGTATCATTTCTTGCAAAGACTTTCTTATCTTCATTGTGTTCCCTTTGCTCCTTTGTCATCTCAGTTGCCTGTATTTGTGTGAGTCTATTGGGGGTCTTTATTCTGTCCCAGCTATCTCTTTGTGTATTCTTTAGTTAATATCATTCTGTCTTTTTGTTTTTCAAATTAAGCTTATTGATGCAATTTACGTATATATAATGATCACATTCATCATAGAGAATTTGTACCTATACGTGATATATCTTGATTCCTCTTTTTTTTCTCATTCCCCTCTCCTTCCTTGAACCCTTTTTCCCTTCCTTATTTACAAAGGCTTTTTTCATTTTATCCTTCTTTTCTCATTTTTTTCTTTTCCCTTTATAATAAGACTTGAAGGCAAGAAGTGTCCATCTTCCAAGTATTTTCTTCTCCTTTAATATTGTGTTAGCTGTGCTTGGTCTTTGGCTCCCCATATAAAGTATAGAAACTGTTCGTCAATACCATCAAGTAATGCTACAATTTTATTTGAATTTAATTGAATTTATAGTTAAAGGTAGGAAGAATAGATATGCTAACAATATTAAGTCTTCTAAACCATGAACATGAAAGAGTTCTAATTTACTTAGCTCTCCACTGACTTTTTAGTGCTGGGAGTTGAACCCGGAGCCTTTGTACTGAGCTACATAAGTATGTCTCCAACGCCCCCTCTCCTTTTACTTTTTTGAAGACAAGATCTTGTTAAGTCATTAAGGTCCCCAGACTGAGCTCAAACTTTTTGATGTCTTTCACTAGGGTTTCTTTGTTTTCCTCATATAGATTTTGTTTATAAGGGGTGATTGAAATATTCAGAGAGTACTTAAATTTAAAAATGCATAGCAGTAAAAGACACATCGCCATTAATCTGAGCCAGAACACCCTCACTTGCTTCAAACGCATCCATCATTCTTGTCACATTCTTTTGTCTTTTTTTCATTTTTTTCTTTTGTGATTTTTTATTAATAGATATATCTTCATCCACCTTATTCACTGGGTCTGGTAGCATGCAAAATCTGGCTTTTCTCCAAAGTTTAAGAAAAAAAAGAAAGAAAAGAAAAGTAAATAATTTGAAAGTGTACAGGATATTGAGAAGTGATAACAGCTCAACTAAAGACACTCATGAAAAAGACTTAAAGAACTTTTTGAGAGAATGGCATGAATGATGAGATAATTCTTTTTGAAGTGATGGAGAATATATTGGGGTTGGGGCTAATGGCAGTGAATATTTTATCACAATAAATTGTTTAAAATTTGAACTTTCACCATATTTTTGGGTGAAGTATTTCATTTTGAGGGATGCTAGAAGAAATCATATCGTGTCTTCCATTTTGAATTCTATTTTTTCATTGCTGTATATGGTAAAGTGATTATTTTCAAATGTTGAACCAGTCTTGCATGATTTGTAATACTTCCACATAATTACCATGTACAATTCCTTTTGTAGGTAGTTGATTTCAATTTGTCAGTATTTTATTGAAGAATTTTCTACCTATGTTCATGAAGGATATTGATCCATAGTTGCTTTTTTGTTTGTTTTGTTTTCTTTTTTGTTTTTTCTTTTTTCTCTGGTGTGCCTTTAGTTTTTGGTATTAATGCAATGCTAGCCTCATAGAGCAACTTAGAAAGTATTTTCTCTGGTTTTCATGCTTTTAAGAGATTATAGAGAATTGGTATAATTTCTTTCTTAAGCATTTGGTAGAATTCACCAGTAAGCCTATGGGAGTTTGGTGCTTTCTAGTTTTGGAAGATTATTAATTACTGATTCAATTTCTTTAATAATGAATTGTTAAGGTGTCTATTTTTTCTTGTGTGAATTTTGGCAGACTGTGTCTTTTAGGGGATTGGTTCATTTCCTCTAAATTACTGATTTGTGGGGCCACATTAGTTCATAACCTGTTATTATTCTTTTAATATCCTCAATATTTGTAGTGATATCCTTTTTTAACTTTTGACATTAGTAATTTATGTCTTTTTTTCTTAATAGCTAGTTAGAAATTTATCAATTTGACTGATCTTTTTGAGAAAGCACCTTTTGGTTTTACTGATTTTTTTCAGTTGATTTTCTATTTTCCATTTCGTTGATTTCTGTTCTAATATTTTCTTTATTTTGTAAACTTTTGACTTAATTTTCTCTTATTTTCCAATTTCCTGCAGTGGAAGCATAGATTTTTCCTTTCTAATGTATGCATTTAATGCTAAAAGGTTTATTCTAAGCATTACTTTCACTGAACACCATAAATTTTGTTTTATTTTTATATTTATTTAATTCAAAGTATTAGTCAAATCACCTTACATTTATTTCTTGACAGATTTGTTATTTGTAGCTGTGTTATTTAATCTTCAAATATTTTGAGATTTTTCCAGTTATCATTCTGTTATTGATTCTTACCTTAACTGTTATTGTCTGAAAGCAGACATTGTATGGTTTCTATTCTTTAAACTAAGGTGTGTTTTATGACCCTGAATGTGATCTATCTTGCTAAGTGTTCTTTGTGAGCTTGAAAAGAATGTTTATTCTGCTGTTGTTGCAGTCTATTCAATGTCAATTATATCCAGCTGATTAATGCTCCTGTTGAATTCAACTATGTTACTGATTTTCTGCCTGTCAGATCTGTCCATTTTGATAGAGGGGTGTTGAAGTTTCTAATTATAATGAAGTAGATTCATATATTTCTCCTTGAAGTTCTATCCATTTTTTCCTCATGTATTTTGACACTTTATTAGGTGCATATACATAAAAGATTTATGTCTTCTTGAAGAATTGACCTATTTATTGTTTTGTAATACCCCTCTTTATTCCTGATCATTTCCTTGCTCTGCAGTCTATGCTATCTGATATTGATACAGCTACTCTTGCTTTCTTTTGATTGGTGTTAGCATGGTATTACTCTCTAGCCTTGACTTTTCATGTGTATTTTTCCTTTACATTTAAAGGGGGTTTATTGTATACAATAGTTGAGTGTTGTTTTTTAATGCATTCTGATCGTCTCTGCCATTTAACAAGAATATTTAGAGCATTGATTTTTAAAGTGATTAATGATATAAATAATGATTAACCCTATATTTAAATAAATATCTAGTATATTCATTATTGTTTTCTGTTTACGGCCTTGTTGTTTGACCCTACTTTTTGTCTTCCACTCTTTTTTTGCCTTTTGTAG
Source organism: Cuniculus paca (assembly GCA_004365215.1). Classification (NCBI taxonomy): domain Eukaryota; kingdom Metazoa; phylum Chordata; class Mammalia; order Rodentia; family Cuniculidae; genus Cuniculus; species Cuniculus paca. Next base: position 7,514 of record RJWT010022549.1, on the reverse strand, counting down.
TTTTTAGTGAGCATTTTATATAATCCAATTTTCTCTGCTAAGAAACATAATACACATTTTAAAAACTTTTTTATTTATTACCCTACATTTTCAAATGTGTGTTTACAAATAATCAAAATGAATGTCAAAAAATAATGTAAAAATATTCTTAACTCCTTTCTCCCATCTCTCATTGTTGCCATTCATTTATTTCACTTAAACATGTAGTCACTGATGCAATGTTGGTATTATTATTTTGAACAGACTGTTTCTCTTACTTACATTAGAATACTATTCTTCACTACTTCTTCTCTAATGCTCTTCTTTCTATGTAGATTTATGTGTCTTACCTATATTATTTTCCTTCTCTCTGAAGAGCTTCTTTTAAAGATTTCTTTCCAGTCAGGTCTGCTTACAAAAAATTCTCTCAGTTTTTTGTAAGGTCTTCATTTCTTCCTCATTTTTAAAGGATATTTTCAGAGTAAAAAACAGACATGAGCATCAGTGGAACAGAATAGAGGATACAGAAACAACCGCAAGCACATTCAGCCTTTTAATCTTTGACACAGGGGTAAAAAACATGCACTGGAGGAGAGATAGCTGCTTTAATAGAAGGTGTTGGGAAAATTGGCTATTGACATGCAGAAGACTGAATCTAGAAACATGTTTCTCACCATGTACTAAACTAAAATCACAATGAATCAAAGAACTAAATGTTAAAACAGAAATATTTAGCATGTTGAAAGATAAAATAGGTAAAACTTTTGAAGTCATGAGCATAGGCAAGGATTTTCTAAACAGAATTCCTGTTGCACAGGAAATAGTACTGAGACTCAACAAATAGAATCACGTCAAATTTAAAACTGTTCCACACAGAGAAGAAACAACCAACAGAATGAAAAACCTACAGAGTGAGAAAAATTTTTGTCAGCTATTTCTCAGAGAAAGGACTAGTATCTAGAATATATAGAAATTTAAAAACATTAGTCTTCCCAAAATAAAAGACTCAGTTGGAAAATGGGCACCTGAAATGAACACTTCACAGAAAGAGTACAAATGATCAGCAAACTCATGCAGAAACACTAAACGTCTCTGGAATTTCCATAGAGAAATACAAATTAAAACAACACTGAAGCTCCTTCTAACTCAGAAAGAAGGCTATCATCAAGAAATCAAAGAAAAATAAATGCTGAAGAGGCTGTGGGGGGAAAAGAAACCTTTATACACTGTTGGTGTGAATGTAAACACATACAGCTATTATGGGAATCAATTTGGGGATTCCTCAAAAAGCTATAACTAGAAATTTATTTGACCAGGTATTCCTCTTCTAGCTATCTTCTGAAAGAGTTAAAGACATCAGATTACAGTGATACATCGAAGTGGCCTATGTTGTATATCCATCAACAGATGAATGGGTAAAAAATGTGGTATTTAAACGCAATAGAGCACTGCTCTTCCATAAAGATAAATTTGCATCATTTGTAGGGAAATGGATGCACATTGACACCATAACATTAAGTGCAATAAATCAGACACATGGCTTAAAATATTGCATGGTTTCTTACAAATGAGAAACCCAAATTATAATTAAAGAACAAGATAAAAATATAAATAATAGGAAACAGGGAGATAGGTCTTTCTCAAACAGGAACTGGCTCAAGAGATGGATGGAGAAGGGAGGGAAAAGTGATTTTAAAAAAAAGAAATTAACATGCATTGTATACATGTACCAGCTGCACTCAGTGAATGTAAACATAGGCACCACAAACATGTGTGAATAATTTTTTTAAACTTGCAGCATTATGTTCTGAATTCTACAATGGAGATGTTTCCTCTACTTTCTTCTTCTTTGCAAGATTCCTCAGAAGTCACATGGCATTCTTGTACTTGTTCTTCTACAGAGAGGTTGTTTTTATTCTCTGGCTTCTTTCAAGTTTTTTTCTTCTTTGTTTTCTGAAGTTTGAATATAGTATATCTAACTGTAAGATATTGCTTTGTCTGATTGATGCTCTTTGTTTTTCTCTGTGTGTCCTAGATCTGTAGACATGTGACATTAATTTGGGGGAAATGTTGCTTCTGTTACTTTCTCTTTTTCTTCTTCTTCTGGTATTTCTGTTATGTATGTGCTACACCTTTTGCTCAACAATTCTTGGATATTCTGTTTCACATTTTTTAGTATTTTTTTCTTTTTACTTTTACATTTTGGAAATTTCTATTGCCTTAATATCAGAGATTTTTCTTTGCTATATTCAGTCTACCTGTGAGTCCATCAAAATCACCCTTCATTTCTATTACAAAGGAGTTCATTTCCTGTGGCATTTCTTTTTTTAATCTTGCTTAGAATTTCCATCTTTTATTACATTATCCATCTGTTCTTGCATGTTGTTGACATTTTCCATTAGAGCCTTAGCAAATTAATCATATTCATCTCAAACGTGCAATTTGAAAATTTCATATCTGGGCTTCGTTCTAATGTTTGTTCAGCCTCTCCAACAAGTTTTCTGTTCTTCGGTGTGGCTTGTAACTTATTATTAGTGGGAGACGTGATATACAGGTAGGAGAAACTATAGTAAATGCCAATGTAGTGAAGTAAGGGGAGGTAAGATGTTCTGTGGTCCCATGGTTAGGTCTCCTTTGTCTAGTGAGCCTTTGTATCTGTGCTGTGAAACTCACAGGTGCATCTCAGTTTTCTTATTTTTCTTTTCATCATCCTCATAGGTGACCCAAAAGAACTGGACTTGGTTATTTCCCTTCTACATGGGAGGCCAGAGAGAAATGGACCTGGGAATAACCCTTTGCTCAGGTCAATAGGCTCTGATAAGCCCAGCAGATCAGGCTCTGTTTGTTGAGAGCAAGTATTGTTAAGAAGAACAGAATACCTTTGCATACATCATAACGGTTTATTTTCTTTTACCCCTGTCAAAAGTCTATGGAAATTTTTCTCCAATCCTTACTGTGAGAACCTTATAGAGTTCCTGGAGATAAAATTTATAAGGGTGAGATCCCCTCTATTATTGCTCCATCATTACTGAGTTTTTAATTTTTTGAACTTGTTTACTCTGAGGATCCAGAAAATTGATAACTATAGTTCATGTTTCCCTATCCTAGTTCTTACAGAACTAAGTTTATGGCCCAATGAATTGTTATTTTATGTATCTACCTGTCTGTCTCTCCAAATGGAGGCTGGGGGTTAGTGATAGATGATCTCATTTCCCTAATAAACCCAGGAGGATATTTATTTATTTATTTATTTATTTATTTTTATTTATTTTTTTGGCACCAGGGATTGAACTCATGACCTTGTGCTTGCCAGGTAGGCGCTTAGGCCACAGAGCTAGATCCCCAGCCAAGGATTTAATTTTTTTAGGTTTTTATTTTTTGCTAGGATAGAGTAATAACTTCTAAGTATCTCATATGCCAGACCAGAATCCAGAATCATCTTTTTATGTTAATCCATTTGTGTCTTTATCCCTAAAGTACATCTCTTGTAAACACCATATATTGAATTTTGCATTTTTTTATTTAGTCTGTAATTGCTTCCTTTTAATTGGAGGGTTTAGTCCTTGTGTGCTTAATATAATTAGTGGCATGGTAAGGTTTAAATCTACTATCTTGCTATTTGTTTTATATTTAGCTTTGATGTTTTTAGTTCCTTTGATTCCTATTTCTGGATTTTGTATTTAGTATTTATTCTCTTTGTTTCCACTGGCAATTTAGTTATATTTTCTATTAGTCAGCTTTCTCATAATGGGACAAAATACCTACCATTTAAAAGAGCAGAGGTTTAAATTGGTCCATGGTTCATGGTTGCAGGAGAATTAGTTTATGGTTGACAGATTCCATGGCATAAACATCATGGCCAAAGGTCATGGCAAACCAAAGATGTTCAATTCATGGTGGTTGGACACAGAGAAGGGAAATAAAGCCAGAGAAGAAGGGACTAGATACAGGACCCAAGTTCACACCTCCATGGCCTATCCAGACACAATCAGAACTTTCCTTTACTAATCTCAGTGTCTCCAAGTCAACAAAGTTAACACAGTTGGCTTAACCACCACACACTTCTTCATGTTATATTTTTAATGACCTCTCCAGGAATTTCAATATATATCTATAAATTATTCCAGCCTACCTCAAATTAATATCACTTCACAAATACCTTAGTTATTTTTCTGATTGCTGAGACAAGATACTCAACACCTAAATTTGAAGGAGGAAAGGTTTATTTGGCTCACTGTTTGTAGAGGTTTCAGTCCATAATCAACCAAATTCAAGGAAAGATGGCATGGCAGATGGACATCCCAGAGGAGAAACAGCTCAAGGCAGGCAGAAAGAAGCAAAAGCAGGAATCAGCAAGTGACAAGAAGCTACAGCAACCCTATTTCTGTCTTATATTCTATTCAGGTTTTCCACATTTATACCCAGGTTGGGGTGCCCTTAATCCTATGATCACACCATGAATCAATCCCAGCCTCATACTCTAGATCTGGCTATCTCCCCAAACTCCCACCTATGAGGTTTTTGGGGGGACATCTAGATACAAGCCATAACAACATATAATGCAGGGATTTACCACAGTTTATTCTACTTATCACTAGGGTCCTTTGTGATATTGTCCTACATTTTATTTTTATGTTTGTTGTAAATTCCATAATACCTCATTGTTACTTTTTGCTTTAAACTTCTCATTATCTTTTTTTTTCCAGAAGGCATGAAAAGAAAGAAAAAATATTTACACTTTTGCTATTTGTAATGTCACACTATCTTTTCTGCAGATCTGAGTTTATATTTGATATTATTTCCAAAAGACTTAGTTTGCAACTTCATGTTATACCAGTTTACTGGCTTTGAATTTCCTTACCTTTTGTTGATTTGAAAATGTCTTAATTCAACCCAGATTTTCAATGGATTATAGAATTCTAAATTGACAATATTTTCTATCATCCCACAGGGTTTGTTTCATTGATTTTCTAAGTTTCTTGGATCTGTGGTTGATGTGTTTGATAAAACTGAAAAAAAAAAACTTAGCCAATGTTTCTTCAGTCTCTCTCTCTCTCTCTCTCTCTCTCTCTCTCTCTCTCTCTCTCTCTCCCTCTCTATGAGTTTTCTCAATCTTTCTTCCCTCAGCATGTCTGTTCAAATAATTGCCATGGACACATTTTTAGGCTAACTGATCCTTTCTTTCTTGGTGTCTAATCTTCTGGTAAGTTTTTTAGTGACTGCTAAAAAAAACTCAAATATTGTATTTTTCAGTTCAATATTTATTGGTTCTTTAGACTTTCAATTTCTTCTGAAATCCCATCTCTTTTTCTATCTTTTCCTATACATTTGTTAATATATTGCTAATTGTTCTTTTAAAGTCTTGTCTGTTAATTCCAATAACTGAGTCTTAGGGCCGAGAATTTAACTCAGTGGTGGAGTGCCTGCCTGGCAACCTCGAGGTCCTGAGTTTGATTCCCAGTTCCAAAAAAAATCAATAAACCAAAAACCAATAGCTGAGTCTTCTGTAGATATGACTGCGTTGGCTTTTCCTATTGTTTATAAGCTACATTTTCTTTCTTTCTTGTTCGGTAATATCTGACTATATACTGGACATTATGAATAAGAAATTTTAGGTATTCTCAATTCATTTTCTTTTCCTAAACCTTGCAGATGTTTTCCCTATCAGATAGTTAAATTACTAGAGAATATCCTTATTTCTTCTGAATCTTGATTTTTGGCTTTATTAGAGCAGATATGTTTCAGTTTTGCTTTTAGTTCTAAAGCATAGTCCTTACTCCTAAATTTTGTTTCTTACTCATTTTTATGGCTTTTATTTAGATGTCTCCCCAAAGCCTCATTCACATAAGTGGGACTTTTCGGAGCTGGCTGAATCTACAGGCTGTGATACCAGGATTAAGGATGTATGCTATTAAATCAGTCCACTGATTAGAATTTGCATAGTTCTTGGTGTGGATAATGAAAGCCCTGCTCTAGTGTGGGTGGCACCAATTGACAGATTTATAGTCTGGGTAGAATATAATGGGAGAGGTAAAGCAAGCTTGCCTCTGCTACTTTGCCATCTACTGCCTACTTTGCCATGGACTGTTTCTACTCCACCACACCCCTCTGTGGTGCTACCCTGCGTTGGAACTAGCTGACTGTGGACTGAAACATCTACAGACCGTGAGCTGAAATAAACTTCCTCTTTTAACTTTGAGTGTCAAGTATTTTGTCTCAGCAATGAGCAGAGTAACTAAAACATTCATTTTTAAAAACCAGGTGGGTGTGGTGGTGTGTGCCTATAATCTCAGCAGTCAGGGGATTGAGGCAGAAAGAGCACCTAGAGTTTGGGGCCAGCCTGGGTTACAGAGTGAGTTCAAAGCCAACTGGAATTACATAGCGAGACCCTGTCTCAAAAAACAAACAAAAAAACAATCTTTCTGCGGTTTCAATGGAAAGCTTTAAGATTTTACATGCCCCTCTAATTTGGGCAGAAGCTGAACTCCAAACTCTGTCTCACCAGAAGCAGACAGTTCTTTAATTTCTCCCTGGCCTTCTCCCACCTATTGCTTTTTACAGCAATTATTGCAGTCTTGGTACGCAAGTACTGTTCGAGAATCATCTAAGGTTATATATACATGTATACACACATGCACATTGATATACACATGCATTTAACCAACCAGCTGTGCATTATAGCCTCGCCAAGTTGAAAATAAAATTAACCATCACACCTACTTTGACAAACTCAGCAACAGATGTTAGCCAGATCTAAAATGACCAAAAGAATAACAGAATTGTAAAACTTTAACAGTTGTACTTTTTTCTTTTATTTTTTTAACCTGATCTCCAGAGACACTTACTTTGTAGCACTCTTGTTTCATTTATTTATTTTTTAATGCCTTCAACTCAACTGTAAACTCCTTGAGGGCAGAAATCCTTCATTGCATCATCATACATGCTACAATGGGATGTGGTAGGTGGTAAATAAATGTTCCTTTCAGGTAGAAGACAACTTCTGAGTTTCCCTCTTATGATACTAACATATTAAATAAAATATAGAAATTATGATATCTACATTTGTTTTTCAGAAATCTTCCTTGGAAGAAACTTTGACACATGTTTGAAGGCATACCCTGATTATAAGATCTAAAACAAATACTGATGAATATTTACTATTTTCTCTCCTATTTTTTCTTATTCTCTGCAATAAAATATAAAATGATGACTTGGAAATATCCTTACACTTTGATGACGATCTGAGAACCAGTTTAGTTGTAAAATTGAGTTCAATTAGTACATAAATGTCCTAGTCTCGATACGATGTGTCAGAGAGGGGCTGAAAGTATACCTCAGTGGTAGAGTGCTTGCTTAGAAACACAACAGTGTTTCCTTTATAATAAGAATATACTGTTTCTTAGAGAGTTTATTTTTTTATTTTAAAAAAATCAACGACAATAAAAAAGAATAAAAACAATGGTACCAAATTTCAAAACAAAATAATAGAAAATTAACACTAGTCAATATATTGCATATTGTTATTTTAAAAGTAG